>PNEQ01104040.1:11824-36315 GCA_003012365.1 Medauroidea extradentata
GTGTGATGTCCGTTTTGGCAAATTGCGTGACCTTGGTGCCATATCATTAAGATCTACCATACCCTTGACATTGCTTTTTGATGTACATGCTCCACCATAAATACGGTTTTTAGAGGGTGTAGACCAATAAGGCCAAGTGGCCTTGTTGGTCTACACGCTTCCATTTTCACCTTGGCCTTAATAGGAACACTTGCAATATTGTGCCTTTTTTGCTTCTATATCCTAATGACTACAAAAAACGTTTAGTATTAATATTGCATTCGAAAGTAGACAAACAGAGCTGTAAGAATATATATATATATACAACTTGTTAGTTTTCTGTACTATATACATAGATTGACGCAATATTTACTCACCAAAATATTACATCAGCCACTTCGCTTCGTACCAAGAAGGAGACTGACGCGCACATCGTGGCTACTAAACGAAATAGCGTCCTCTGTTTTCTTGTTTTCCCGCTAGATGGCAGTTGCGTACAAGGGCACGCCACCACTACCCACTCATCACTGCCAGTTTTTTTACAACAAACATATGGCCTTATTGGTATACATGGCCTTATTTGGTCCAGGTACCTTATAAGCCGCTTCATAATAACTTTACCTCAGAGAACAGTGTTTAAATATGAGCCAATTCAAAGTTACATTGCCTTAAAGAAACATTTTGTAAAAAAAATATGAGCCAATTCAAAGTAATGTTGCCTCAAAGAATAATGTATTTTAATGTGAGCTGTTCATAGTAACTTTACCTCAGAGAACAATGATTGAATATGAGCCACTTCAAACAATGCCTCAAAGAAAAATTTTGTTCAAATATGAGCCACTTCAAAGTGTCATTGCCTGAAAGAAAAATGATATTCAAATATGAGCCATTTCGTAGTAACATTACCTCAGAGAACACTATTTGAATATGAGCCACTTCAAAGTTACATTGCCTCAAAAAAAATTTTTGTTTGGATACGAGCCACTTCCTAATAACATTACCTCAAAGAAAATGTTCTTTAAATATGAGCCACTTCAAAGTAACATTGCCTCAAAGAAAAATGTTATTTAACCATAAGATGCTTCATAGTAACTTTACCTCAGAGAACAGTGTTTGAATGTGAGCTACATCAAAGTAACATTGCCTCAAAGTAACATGTTTAAATATGAGCCACTTCAAAGTAACATTGCCTCAAAGAAACGTGTTGTTTAAATATGAGCCACTTCAAAGTAATGTTGGCTCAAAGAAAAATGTTTTTTAAATATGAGCCACTTCAAGGTAACATTGCCGCAAAGAAACATGTTGTTTAAATATGAGCCGCTCGTAGTAACTTTACCTCAGAGAACTGTGTTTGAATATGAGCCACTTTAAAGCAATAATGCCTCAAATAAAAATTCTGTTCAAATATGAGCCACTTCAAAGAATCATTGCCTTAAAGAAAAATGATATTCAAATATGAGACACTTCGTAGTAACATTACCCCAGAGAACACTGTTTGAATATGAGGTACTTCAGGTTAGATTGCCTCAAAGAAAAATTTTTGTTTGGATACGAGCCACTTCATAGTAAGATTACCTCAAAGAAAATGTTGTTAAATATTAGCCACTTCAAAGTAACATTACTTCAAAGAAAAATTTTGTTTAAAAATGAGCTGCTCATAGTAACTTTACATCAGAGAACAGTGTTTGAATATGAGCCACTTCAAAGTAACATTGCCTCAAAGAAAATTTTGTTTAAATATGATCCTTTTCAAATTAATATTGCCTAAATAAACATGTTTAAATATGAGCCAATTCAATTTAACAATACCTCAGAAAGCAGTGTTTGAATATGAGCCATTTCAAAGTAATATTGCCTCAAAGAAATATTATGTTTAAATATGAGCCACTTCAAAACAACATTGCCTCAAAGAAAAATGTTATTTGAACATGATCCACATCAAAGTAACATTGCCTCAAAGAAACATGTTTAAATTTGATTTGCTCATAGTAACTTTAGCTCAGAGAGCAGTGCTTGATTATGAGCCACTTCAAAGAAACACTGGCTCAAAGAAATATTTTGTTAAATGTGAGCCACTTCATAGTAACTTTACCTTAGAGGACAGTGTTTGAATATGAACCACTGCAGAGTAACAATGCCTCAAAGAATACTGTTGTTTTAATATGAGCAAATTCAAAGTAATAACGCCTCATAGAAAAGTGTCGTTCAAATTACAGCAACTTCACAGTATGTATTCCTGTCAAATAATATTTGTTTAAATGTTACAGGAATGGTAACAACAATTTTGTCATTATTAAGATCGTTCAGTAAAAATATTTGTGAAATCAGTTGTAGCAATTTAAAAACCAGCTATATTTAATATATGTGTGTGTATATATATATATATATATATATATATATATATATATATATATATATATCTTTGCTAGAAAAATTCTGACATTATTTGCAAAGAAAACTTTTTAAATAAATAAATCGTAGTTACACCAAATAAATTTTTTACCAAATATTCTTCGATGTATGGCCAGATGACTTTACCGCAAATTAAATATCTTCAAAGATAAATCTTTCTTTGTTTTAAAGTAAGTGTTTGTACTGTATTTAACTTGTTTATGTCTCGTTGTGTTACAGAGGAGGCAAGTGCCATGAGATGGATCCCCTCCATCACGTCTCCAACAAGCCACGACACAGCATCATGTCGTACAACCCACACCTCTTCCGAGAGCTGGAGGCTCCCACCACGTGAGTACACAGTAAAACTATTTTTTTTATACCAGAAATGGCTTGTAAACTAACGTCAAAACATCAGTTTAGTCATCACAACAATGTCGCAGATTATTAAATTTGTCTAAATTTCCCAAATACCTAAGGGGACTAGTGGGATGCATTTAAGTGAGTAGGGTGTAAAGTGTGAAGTAAAATAACCTTCGACGGCCTGTAACATTATTAACAAAATATTTGATACTTTTACAAATAACTGTAAATATACAACCTACTTTGTAATACGTTTGAAATAATGTTTTGTGTCAGAAACCATTCATGTGGTAATTGTTGCAAATGTATTTCGACTGATAAAGAAAATATTTTAATAAAAACTTAAACAATTCAAAGAATAGAGGTTGGATCATTCACCAGAGACCTGTCCAGTATCATGTAGAACAATGTAAGTTACAATTTTTTTAAATTCTACGACGTTGTCATCAAAGTTGTAAAATTTTTAGTTAGAAAAAAAAAATACTTCACAAAATATATTTTTTCCTTGGTTTTATTAAAATTATTTACTATTGGCAATAAGTAAAATAATTTACGGGTAAGTATTCGGTTAAACATCATTAATAATATCCACAAAAATATCAGAAACTATCCCAGGCAAAAAATATCGAAAATTGCGAAATTCTGTAATAAGACCAATCAATTTTAAAACCATAATTTTGCACTAAATTGCTGAAAAATATAACACTCACATACGAACACATAAGCATTTTGACAGAGAGAAAAAAACATTTAGAATGTTGTCACTAAAAACTTTACCTCAGCTCGCAATCTAAACATATTCATACGAAGTATGTAGCAAAACAATTTCCATCCCCTTGCTTCATTTGCAGTTTCAAGAAATTTGCTGAACAAAGATGTCAGTCGCTCATGTGTTGTACTAATCATTATAGGTTGCACATATGATTCACTATTCCACAATTATGTCAACAACACGAGAATACTTTTACGAACTTGGACTATCAGTATAACAAATACCATCTCTCTTCCTTGAGCTGAGTTTGATGTGATACCCATTCACCATTCTCAGAAGAAACTTGAATTCAATACACTCCATCTCATCAGTCGAGCCATGTTCTAAAACCTTGTATCTTCTCAGCAGTACAGAAAGCATTGTTTTCATGGACGTGTAGGCGTAGTACTTCCCTAAGCACATCCGACGCCCAGCTGCAAACGGAACAAACGAGCACAGGGGACGACTGAAGTTGTTTGCTGGCCTGAATCTGTCGGGGTCGAACTTATCAGGTTGTGGATAATACGCCGGGTCCCTATGCACAAGATAAATAGGAATTATGATCGTGGTTCCAGCAGGTAACGTGAATTCACTGAGTCGTACTTCTTCCTCAGACATTCTAGCGATTATTGGAGCTGAAGGGTACAACCGCATTGCCTCATTGATGACTTGCTCCAAGTACACCATCTGCCTGAGATCACTAGCGTTGACGGGTCGGTCCATGTCTTCGCCAAATATGTCTTCCTGCTCTCTAAACACTTTCTCCTGGACATCCTGATGCAAACCAAGCAACATCAAGACGTGCGTTGCTGCTATGGCCGAAGTATCTGTGGCAGCTCCCATAACAAGCATTACCTGGTCTCTTAGTTCATCTGCAGTGAAAATCCCTGGGTTGTCAACCATATTTGATACCATGTGGTCCAAAAACCCTAGACGTTGTTTCGTTTCAACTGGTAATTCGTTATGTTTTAACCTGGGATTCAAATATGTTTTCATCTTCTCATTTACTATCATGTCAACGAAATCTCGCATAGGTTTAACAAATGCAACGACTTTCGTATATGAACGAGTGGCTTTAGCTAAGGTAACGAACCAAAACCATGGCCTAAAAAAGAAGTAGGATAAATTTCGAAAGATTTTTGACATATTTTCGTTAATACAGCGTTGTTTCTCACCTTTTTGTACATCTGCTGTCGCGCCAAGACTGGTCTCAGCTACCATATCCAGTGAGCACGCCATTAAGTACTCGATAGCGCTGAATGGAACTTCATCGGAATGCTTCTTCAGTTTGTCAGCTAGATCCAAACTCTTCTCATAGAACGTTTTGACGTAGGTGTCGATGACGTGACGGTAGAAAGTTGGGTTCATAATCCTGCGAAGTTTCTTCCAAGTTCCTGTGTCCGCCGTAAACAGCGACTTCCTATAAACTAGGCTAGCTGGACCGTAGATGGGAGGTTTGGACAAAGTCCTGCTGTTGTTGAATATGACCTCAATATCTCTAGGTGCTGCGACAACCACTACCAAGTGCGGTCCAGCCCAGCCTTTAAACACTGGCCCGTACTTGCGAAGCAGTTCTCGACCGTACTCCAGTAAGTCCTTACTATGGGGTAAGGCCGACAGTAAGTTCCCGATGATAGGAAGTCCAGGAGGGCCAGGTATCCTGTCTCCAAGCTGGCGGTAGCGACTCCCGATGACGTACCACACGACAACGACGACGATCGCCGCTACCCAGATTAGACCGCCGCCGGTCCAATCCATCGGTCCGGTCATCGCTGTGAAGACTGTTCGATCTTGCTCATTGATACTGTAGTTATACGGAAGTACTGTACGAGACAAGTGGGTCTGCAAAGAAGTTGTTCGGGTACACGCCGCATGTTGCTAACCTTGAAAGTAAGACCGGCAGTCGTTACGTAAAAATAAAACATGTTTCCTTCTTTTCCTCAA
This sequence comes from Medauroidea extradentata, assembly GCA_003012365.1. NCBI lineage: Eukaryota > Metazoa > Arthropoda > Insecta > Phasmatodea > Phasmatidae > Medauroidea > Medauroidea extradentata. The sequence continues at coordinate 17,253 of PNEQ01104040.1, forward strand.
TTAAACAACTTGGGGAATACTCCGCAGTTATATCGCTGCTTGCAAAAGTCCTTCGTTAAAAAATAGCATGTTTAGAAGGAACACTAATATGGTACTTAAAAAAATGGGTCGTATTCAGTGGCAATTTGTGCCGTGCCGTTTGTGTTATACATCCTATGACCTTATCATTAGAGCCCACGATTTTTGGTGAAAATAATTCTGCAACAATTTGTTCCAGTGCCTTACGTGCACACCTGCAGCTCTGCTTCATGTTCAGTGATTGGCTGTTTTTAAATCCCAGCGTTCTACCCACAAATCGCAGACGTGTGATGTTACAGTATCCTTGTTCCTGTTGGCACAGTCAAATGAGTCACGTCTGTGCAATAATACATTCTGCCAGTAACCACGAAGCAGAACTGCAGATGCGCACGTAAAGCATTGAAAAAAAAACTGTTGCAGAATTATTTTCACCAAATATCGTGGGCTTTACTGATCGTCTCTCAATTTAGCATGCTGGAGTGCGTTTAATTCAAATGGTTCCTTACAAACTGGTAGGAAATACTGTATTGGTCACAAATTACAAAATTATTCTAACACAGTACTAGGGCAGGCTAGTTATTTAGTTAAACATGACTCTCAGTAACGACAAAATGTGAAGCATGCTCTTATCTATGGCTAGTAATTGTACTTAGATGTTGCGTATTTTGGACTTAAATGCTATCTTATAAACACGTGTAACATTGTATACTTTCAGCAATATGCAAATATAGTAGTTATTTTTCCAGTTTCGCCAAGTGTTTCTAAATAAAACGCTTAACTTGTAAACGGTAGTGTAATTTACTCCTTACGATTATCAGAATTAAACCTCAAAATATATAACTGGATACACAATATATGTTGTTAAAGTGGTGTGAAAGCTATACGTATTTTCGCACATTACCACTTACCACTCTATTAGGTAAATTTCGAGATTATTATCTCATAATAAACATTTCAGCATTTACGTGCCAACGTAGTGTAAGTTCTAATTTAATTCAATTGGAATGGCATTGACATCAACCAAAAATAATTTCATACGTTGGACCTACTTGACAACTGTTGATTTTAACATTCAAGTAAACGCATTCAATTTAGACGAATCATACAGCGATCAAAATCAAAATGAGTAGCTGAAGTGTTTATATATTAATAAAAAATTTAAATTATTTGATTTCTCTATTATTAGTAACAGTTATGAAAAATGGCTTCTCAGTAGAATGAAATATTCAACTGTAATAACCCATTACAAAACATCGGCAAATGTAGTTAAAGTTCCGATGTGCAAAAAAAATATTGGTAATATTTTCTCTGTTTGGAAGTAAAATGCATCTTCATTATAAATACTTCCGTAAGTATTCACAAGAAAACACCGTCTAATTGTAAACATGAAAAACTCATACCATCGAAAAAAATGGGAGGTCTGTTTTTTAAAGCATTAGAAGTTGGTCAAAGGGTCACTAATTACAAAAAAAAAAAATGCTGCACTTGTAGATTTACTTTTTTTTTTTGTACTTACAGAATTTTTTTTAATGTTGCCTGTGTTTCGCAGTGCGTAAATTTGACTGTTGACCAAGTAAAAATATGACTAAATAAACTTTCCTTAACTCAGTTTATTTTCTGCTGGTAGTAAATTTTGTTCCAAACCATTGATGTAGCTAGCAATAAAAAATTATGGAAATAAAATATTAAATTTACTAAATTACAGGGCACGCACTATAATGACTACGGACTTATAGCAACAGCTAGCAGTCACCTTCCTTCGTGTGAACTTTTCAATATTACGCAAGCTGTGTGTGTCTATGGTCTAGGAATAAAGAAGTAGATTCGTGATTCTTAACATGTGACTTTCCTCAGTTAGGCCTACGTTTGTTTTAACGGCAGCCAGCAACATTCTAAAGAGCCTCATCGTTTATCTTTCAAAATTACATTTTCACCTGGAAACCCGCGAATTCTAAACCACTAATGCAACTTTGCAGAAACATAATGAAATGATAATCCTAAGTTGTGGACAGAATTATCTAAGTATTATTAAAAGTCATTTATGCTGCTCGTACTATTATTAGGGATGGCGAATTATCGCGGGTAAAGTTGACCGACTGAACGTCTGTGTTCTGTCTGTGAACCACTACATCGTGGCACACAATCATCGGCCAATCACAGAAATGAAAGGACGCTACATTGATTTGGAGAAGCTGCTGGCAAAATAAATTGCAATTTCCAATTATCTCGATAATTCTCGGATGACCAAGGCGTCACACACTTAATGACATTAAAACATTTGAAATTTTCACTATACAATCGCTTATGTAACCTGTATTAAACTAAAAAAGAAGTACATAAATTGACACCTTTTAGTAATGTTGTTTCACATTAAAGTTAGAAACAGCTATAACAATATTTCTGCAGCTCTTCGTTTGCAAGCCAAGAGCTGAACTAGCCTGAGAGATACCCGCTGATGTATTTTTACTATGTGGCTTTAAGCGATGACCATATAATTTTATTGGCGGAAAGTCTGTAGGAAAATTCAGTGCACGTTTCTGAGTTAGTACATTTTGGATTACGGCAGTCAGAAAATACAGTTTTTAGCAGTGGCAGCTCGTAGGTTGTTGCCAGGTAGGGCACAAGTTGCAGATAACTGTATAGTATTGTGGCTAGTTGACACTACGTCCACTTACATGCATGTATGTATGTATGTATGTATGTATGTATGCATGCTTGCATGCATGCACGTACGTACGTATGTATGTATGTGTGTACGCTGGTATGTAGGTGCCGCTTATTACTGACTGGTCACAACACAATACGTAGCCAGTACATATTTCACTTTTTATTGTGTTGGCTGTATTTTAGTGCATTTTTGTTAATAATTTACTGAGTTTTTGAAAAGGCACAAATTTGTATGATACAGTCAATCAATCGCAAAAATTTACGACTCATAACATGCAATGTCAGTGGCCTTAATTTAAAAATGTTAGTATAGTAATTTAAAATAAGGTTGTTCAGAATTATTAAATACAATAGTATTTAGTGGTCAAACATAAGTACATTTTTTTGTCAAATTAACATAGTATAGCAAATAAATGAGCTTAATTAATTTTTTTTTAAATCTAACTTAATTAGTGGCTAGTTTTTATTTAAACATTGTCGAACATTTAAATAATTAATTATATATATTTGTTAAAATCTGGCTCAATAGCTTCGGTTTTTACGGCTTCTCGTATGCGAAATCCCGAATTCGGCCACCTTGCACCACTCGAGTAGAATTTCGTATACCAGTCTCGTGAACGAGGGCGGCAGTATGTTCATGCATACCAATAGCGCATTTTGAACGGTCAGGCGGGCGGTTCGCATACGAACGAAAACTTGAGCATAGGCCCTATGGTATTCGGCGGCGGTGGAGGGTGTTCCGTCCTTGACCAAAGTGTGTTTCCTTTCCTACACTGTCATAAAGGGAAGGTGTGGAATGGTTTCGTTAAAATAAAACGTATATACTAACAAACTGCAACACATCTGAAACGCCTTTATAACTCGTTATGCTATTTTTTAAAATCTCTTCTTAACTTACGACACATGTAAAAGTTTATTTTAAAGTATTGAAACAGGAGTGATACTTATTACCTTACCTTTCACTGCGCCACTGCGCACATTATCCTGTATATGAACAAGTAAACAGGTATTCATAAACACTTGGAAAAATATAACCTTTAGCATTGTAGTTTCATCTCATTCCTTACCAAACCATACTTAAGCCGGATTTACAGCCCCACTTAATTTACGTACGAACACATGCACATACATTAAGTATTAGAAATTGGATTCACGACAATATTTAATCTACACGTGCGTTGAATTTTTTTATGGCATAATAAAATGTCGGTAATAGCTGATCGTAATTTATTTTTATTTTTGAAGAGAATTTAATAATTTATTACCACAAAGTAAATGATTTCTTATTGAAAATCAACATTTAATTGGGTCCTTCGTTTGCACATGCTGCATTTACAGCCACCAATCAGCGTACGTATGAAGTAGAAAGTTGATCATCTCTATTACGTGCGTACGCACGCTATGCGAGGATTTGCATGCTATCATGCACACTTAGTGTTTCTACTTTTACACGTACGTACGTACGTGCGTACTTTACGTGGTGGTTGTGAATCCAGCTTACGTAACAATCATGTTAAGAATTCGCACAGAATGTTGTACTTTTGTAAAGAAACACTGAAAATAACAGAGTTGTTTTGCAAGGTATTAAATCATCTCTCACCTCACCGTCTGGAGTAGTTGACCTTCAGACCAGAGTACTTCCAGTCCGACGTGTATGCGGAGTGAAACTCCTACGCAGTAAAACTAATTCATACTTTTACAAGAAAAAGTTTGTAAACCAATATCAGAACATTTATCAGTCTAGCCACAACAAGAAAGTCACAGGTCATTTAAGTGATCTAAATTTTCAAAATAGCCTACCTGTGGGAACTAGTGGGACATATTTTATATGCATTGTGTTTGATGTGGAACGAAATATCTTTTGACTGCCTGTCACATTTTACAAAATACTTTGTACTTTCACAAAAATATTTTTGGAAACAGGTAGGCAAAACCATTTTGGTACACTTTAAATAGCTGTTGCAAAATGTACAAAAATTTGTTGTATACAATTATTGTTCGTAAAAAATAAAAAATGTTGGCAAATATACAGATATATTTGTGTATTCACAAGCATTTCCAGTAATATACACAATACTTTAGTAAACATGCAGTTTTCACTGTGTATACAGTACAATTTCTTTACGAGGTCTTCCTCTGTAATAATATGTTTTCGTAGATAAAAACTATGGGTAGGTGAGGTCCATGCATGTAGTTCCTAGTTTATTCCCTAGACGTTTGAGCATAGAATAAAAACACTTTATACAGATACATAGTGTTTAGTTTTTCTTACTTTTATATAGCATCTGCCACGGTGCTACTCATTAACATTTCTAAAATTGTCATGCAAATTATTCCTTTTTTTTTTTTTTTGTAAGTATGCGTTTCATTTCTTGGGAAGACAATGTAATTTTAATTCCCTCTAATTCACATTGTTATCACACTAGCAGGCTTTCTGGGAAATCCCAAGTCTTACAGATACTGAATGAACATATTCATTCTTCGGTTGAAGACTGGATAGTTAAAAGCTAACTACATATTTTAATGCTTTTTTATTGCTCCAATTATTGTTTTATTATTAACATCAGGCGCGTTTGGTTTACTAATATTGCTCTTACTAAATATTTGAAATATTATATTGCACGTTGTAAATAAGAAGTTTTAAAATTAGAATATTCATTGTAATCAACAAATTTTCATTCATGAACGCACAGCCCAAACCACTGGATTTAGGGACATGAAATTTTGAGGCTGGGTTTTCCATACGCCGTAGGCAGCCACTAAGAAGAGATTTTTCTGAATTTGATTATTAAGGGGGTGAAAAGGAGTTAAATGTGGTTTCAAAGAATGATTGATAGCACTTAACGCGTACAAATATTGAGGTGATTTTTTCTAATGAATAAATATTACGCCTACCCCTAACAAGCAGTTTCAGGATTTATTGAGATTCAGCATCTAAGGGTATTAAAAATATGATTTGGTTTCAGTAAATCCACTGTATCTCATAAATCTATTTATATGTCGAGATTGTTTTTAATAGGAATGAAGCTTACGTAAAAACTTCGAAAGTTATTTTATATATATATATATTTTTTTTTTAATTCGACAGTTTAGGTGGCGGAAAGATGTAAAACGTTTCAGACATCTTGAAAAGCAGGTATGACCACGGAGAAATTTTTTAAAAGTTGTTACATTTTGCTGTCCTATTGATACGTACAAATATTTGGGCATGGGGCTATTTATACACATTTACTTTCTTAAAACGTCTGCCAAATTTATCTTGACGTAGTTGTTTGCAGCACTGATAGAGGGGGTTTTAGATTCAATGCTCGTGTAAGGAAAGGTGGTGGGGAACTGCTATGATATATACTCACATGTTAATGGCGGCAGAAGAAGTGTAAATTTTATATGTGAAGTACAAAAAGTTAAGGATGGCTTCCTCTTGCGGTGTAGGCACCCACTAAAGGGTGAAAAGGGTATTTTTTTTATATATCCTTGATATCTAATAAACCTTGTGACGTATCGTTATGCATTGGGGTGAAAAGTCGTAAAATGTGGTTTCATCGTTTTATCTATATCTCACTTAATTAACACTATATGCTATCGTTATAGTTTTTCCATCAAAAATTATATTCGGGCAATGTCGTGGCAGGGTAGCTAGTAGTGTCATATAAATTGAATTCATAAAAATAAATGGACGTTTATCATAGTATGCAGTCCTGTTTAATAAAATATGTTGTTACGTCACATGTATATATGTACATTTATTTTGGCGAATTTTCCAATGCTATGTTACTCAGAACATTTTCGTGTGTTCATTCAGAGTAAATTGCATTGCATGCATACAGCACATAGGTTACACAACAAAAATTACCCTTGCATTTAGTTCACGATAAATGAATTCTGATACGTGGCCTTTTCTGTGAAACAGTGTTTTATAGGTTATCGCCAAGTAAGATTTTAGAGTAGATTGAAAAATAATTTTAATATCGTCTTTATAACCAAACATTGGCGTAAATACAACACGCACGCGGATGTAAATTATTTATGGGGTTTAGTGAATGTTGTCTTCATCTCTGGCTTATTTATCTTCCCCAACCCGGCTAAAGTTTTAACAACGTGTTCTGCAGCGAGCGTTCAGAAAATCTGCAGGAACTTCTTAAATCCTTGTAAATGTGTCATGCATTCAGTTGCAGCTACCAGTTTTGTTGTTAAGACATGTAATCAAGATATCTAATTTCTAGCAGGTAATCTCAGTGGCCATTCTATCAGGCATCATATGCATTTGATCCAATTTTCGGCTTTATACGCACCATTGACCTTAAACGAGAGTTTAATAACGACTGGATATGCACAAAAATGTTATCAGACAGTTGAAATTCCTATGGGCGGTTTGGGATAGAGTGAGCACTGAAACAAGCCCGGCTCATTTTCTATTTTCTGCCAATTCGTATCTTTCCGCGCGTAACGGTTAACGATGGGAAATATCTAACCTCTCCGGACTCTTCACTTAATCATTGCGCATTTAAGACCAATCGTGGAGCAGGTAGAAACCTATACACATTGATAAAAAAATGTTTATTAATTATATAAAAACAAATACGCTTATTTCAGTTGATTTTACTTCCATTCGTTACATTTAAATAGTAAAATACACGGAACTACATTCGGAAATTCGTTGCCAACCATATAAGGACTATGGTAACTATTGTTCATGTGGAATTGTACGCAGAAAGGGCTGGTGATTTTTTTCAAGGGTTAAATCTTTAGTGTTCACTTTAACCCGAACGACCTATAGTAAAGGAGTGCTGTAGTACGCGTCTTTCCAATAGTAACAACGCGTGTATTGTGCAGACAAACTTGCTCCCGTACGAGATTATTAAGCTGATACCTAGTAGGCAGGGACAGGAATTATTGCTGGAAATATTTTTGCCCCACTTTATTTCAGTGCCTTACGAGCACACCTGCAGCTCAACTTCATGGCTGTTGATAGAGTGTTCTTGTACTGAGTTATTATTCGTTTGACTGTGCCAATAAGTACACGGATAACTGCGGCACATCACGTCTGTGATTTGCGGGTTTAACCTCAAGACGCTGGGTGTTACGGCATCCAATCACTGACCACAAAGCAGAGATGCAGGTGCGCACGTAAGGCACTGAAACAAAGTGATGCAAAAATCTGTTCGCGAAATTTCCTGATCCTACTTATTGGATTGACTGGTTATGTTCGCGAGGAGGCTTTGGCGATGACAGCCTCAAGACCGTAATCATGGATAGGTAGAGACGGGAAGAATTCGAGAGTTCGTTGACCTGTAGGCTAGCCTCCAAGAATATCTAAGAACTAGAGCCACGATTTTATGGCGAAAAGATTTTTGCAACATTTGGTTTCGATGCGTCATGCGCACATCTGCTGTTGTGCTACATCGTTTGTGATTGGATGATTTTACTCTCACTGGCCTTGGCAAATTATAGACGTACAGACTCACAATAATCTTATTCTGATTGGTGCAGTCAAATGAGAAACGTGTCTGAACATAGACACGTTGACAATAACCTTGAAACAGAACTGCCGATGTGCACGAGAGATACTGAAACAAAGTGGGGCAAAAATCTTTTCGCGACAAAATCGTGGCCCTACTAAGAACTGAAGCAGATGGCAGAAGCTCGTTATTTGCTTGCTGTTAATGTGATATATCTCTGTATTAGTTACAATGTTGTTTTTGGCTCAGAGACTTCCAGAAGTTGTCAAATAAGTCAAAGGCCAATTGCAAAAGTGGCCCAAACATACAGTTGTTGGAATTCTAACTTGTGCCCAAATGCGAATTTTTCAGGTCTCTATGGATAGGTAATGGCAGTGTGTGAAAGTAGCAACCTAGCTAGGTTGTAATAATACGTTTCGGTCGTTGCTGACTAATTAATTAAATACATAATGAACGCTACATTTTTCTACATACGTTAAGCAATATAACGGAGAGATACGTTAAAAATTACTATCTTTGCAGATTTTTTCGATGAAAAAATTTTCGAATTATTATTAATAAGGGCTCTAGAGAAAAAAAAACCTGCATGTAAATTCAAAATAATCACAAGACTACATTCCCACCAACATTAAACTACAATAGTCAAGGTTCTGAATTTTTTCCTCGAAAAAAAAAAAATAAAGAGCACAAAATAATTTTGTATGTGTAGACATTTCAAGGGTGCTTTTATCTACGTTTCATGAATATGCGAGTTAAAAGGATGAGAGTTTTTGTCCAATTTTTATTTATAAGCATAACTAATGTACTTAACTCTTTTCCAAGCAATCAAACAAGCTGATAACTATTTTCATACATATCTCTTTTCAATTTCAAAGAAAATGTTTCCGATCTATGTAGAATTGTGAGTATACTAGCAATATTTTTTGTAAACACAATACATCGATGTGCATATTTATCACACACAGACATATATTTGGAAAAATTAGTCCTGTTGTGTTCAAGAGATGCTTTCAATGTGTTGATAAGTAGTCAAATGCACACTGAACAAAATTAGTTGTTAAAATTAACGGCACTGAACTAGAACAAAACATCAAGGCCAGATACACAAAATGACGTATCAACACAAAATTTAAATTTTAATGTGATTTAAGATTTTGGCTTATCTTTTGACATTCTCTCTTACTCTCTCTCTCTCTCTCTCTCTCTCTCTCTCTCTCTCCCTCTCTCTCTCTCTATATATATATGTGTATGTACTATATATATATTTATTTATATATACATACATATATAAACGATGTACATAAGTTTCGTTGCTGCTTCTTATTTATTTTTTTCAGGTTTGTTCATCAAAATTACTAATTCTGTTTGCTTAGCGGTCCCCCGAAGCGTTACAGAAATTTGAAACCGTTATCATTTTACTTTATTAAGTAATAGTTTTACGTGCCGGTTCTTTTTTAATTTTAAATTTCAAGTTTTTTAATGGGCGTGTTGTCTTAGTGACATTCCGTTAGTTTTAGGAAGTGTGTTTTCTTTTCGTCCAATGACACAACGGCCGTATGTGGAATAGATTAGTTAAAATAAAAGAATTTACGAACTCGTGATACATTTTGAGGTTATTGTTTTACATCATGACATGACATCAAAATTATATATGTTATTAAAAATTATAAAATTACGTTTTTGAGGGAATATTTATTTACTCAAATAGATAATTAGTTTCCAGTAACTTTCGGAAATTTTTGATATAAAAAAATTTATCATCTGAAGTATTAAGTAAAGTCACTACAATGACATGACAATCATTATATTTAAATTCTGATTCTTGATTCATCTGCGGCAAATTTTTAACTGCTCGCAGTTCAGATAATTTATTTTGTTAAAAAATTAAAATAAAAATATAAGTGGACCATGGATTCACGCAGAAAATTTTTCTTGGTGTTCCGGTGTCGAAAAACATATATTTTTAGTAGTAGCCTGAAATATTTCTTTTATCAGCAATAAAATCAGCACGAACTAAAATAATTGTTACGTTTTAAACCAATTTTAACTTCTTTTTTTAAAGCAAATTTTCGTCAAATTGAGACTTCGTTTTGACTTTTAAAGCAACGGTAGACTGTTTTTTACTTACGATTCTGGTTTTTAAAATCCTATAAGGGAGCAGATGTCGTAAAAACGACTAATATAATGATTAACAATTGTTTTTTTCTGCAAAGTGTAATTTTTAAACACAAAATTGTTTAACTTTGGCTGTTGATCAATATTCATTACATTCAATTAGGTGAATAATTATCAATAGAGTATATAAATTATTTATGTTTGGAGTAAAACAAGGCTACACAGTAAAAGCAATTCTCAACGTATCTGTGTAACGGCTTTACGATATGCTTACTGTCAAGAGTAAAAATAATATTCTCAAAAACAGCGTATGTAGGAAACCAAGACCGTAATTAATATTACTACGTAAATTAATGCAACACAATAAACTATTTAAAAAAAATGTTTTTGTCACTTGAAACACACTTACACTGAAAGAAAAGTATTGTCGTAGGTACCATACTTCCGTTAAAATAGGAACAACAATATGTTTGGTTGTCTGTACTATATGGTTTCTTCCTACAGAAGTCTGTTTTGTAGAAGGAACGAAGATCATCTTTCTTTTTACAGAACATATTGTTGTTTCTACTAGTCCAGGAAATATACGATAAAAAGGGGTCGATTTATGGGTAAATTGCAAGAAAAGGTTTTCTTACATCAAAATTTGCAGAAAAATTCTTAGAATAACATATCTAAAATCCACTGAAATCCACCTTCCGGTTTTAACTTTTTTTCCGGAATTTGTCCCGAAAAAAAGCGGAAAAAATTAATAAATCGAAAACGGTGAATCTCACGAGAAAACTTGTAGAGAGAAAAATTTAAGAGCACAAAATTTACCATAATATATCCAACATGCACGAAAATATGTTTATTACTTCTCCTTTTTTTTCTGGAATTCGTCCCCGGAAAAATATTAAATAATGAAATTAATCTAAACCGGCGGACTTTACAGCAAAATATTTCAGATCAATAGGTAAAGTGCTTAGTTTTTCCCGTTTACATTCTAATTTCGTACTAATTCGCACAAAATCCGCTATGTGTTAATCAGAATTTGTCCCGAAAAGGCCATAATTAGAGAAGGTGATTTACCGCGGGAAAAGTTGACTGTTTGCTAGGCTTCAATGCAATGTATTCATTTCTTACGCTTTTATTTCGTTACTGTCGAGTCCCTATTTGACTGGGCCAATGATAACTGTGGTACACTACTACTGGACGTCTGTGATTCGCCTGTAAACAGCTAGACCGTGCTACATAACCGCCGGCCAATAGTACATGACGCAGGACGCTACACTGATTTGCGAAATACGCTGGCAGAAAAAATTCTTACGATTTTACAATATCTCTAGCCTTAGTACAATAAAACCGAAACCGCACATCGTGTGCCAAAAACTGCTGAGAAAAAACTAAATAAAAACATAAAACTTACAATATTGCATAAATATTTTTCTTTTTTCAGCTTAGTTGTAATGAAATTTTCATTAGACCGGGTAATAAGCCGAATACAATGCATCGCACATCAAAAGATGTCGGACCTTATAAAACCAAATAAAAATAAAGTTTACCAGAATCCACTAAAATATCGAATATTTCGTCTTCAGGATTCTTATCATTGCATCCTTGTGGAATTTAACCAAAATATCACTTACACTTTCATGGAGACTAACAACATTCTTAGACCCACGCATTTGAGAAAACTACACTGAACCACGAAAATGCTCAGAAATTCTCATCATAAATTTTTTCTGGATAAGCTTACAGTCGTCTTATAAATGTCTTCTCATAGATTCCTGTAGTTTTTCAATTGTTTTCGTCTGTTCTTCATCCACTTCAAATTCGTCCATAGCTTTAAGGACGGTCAGATTCCTTTCTTCATCTCGTGGGCGGCCTTTCTTTTCAGTCAGTTGTGTAGCACAGGTGCTATAAACTGCTTGAAAAATTGTAGGCATTTCTCGGAAAATACGGAAGTAAAACATCGCACTTGTAATGATGTATAGCATCAACTGAATAAAGATGGTTAACACACTCTAAACGTCCAGTACATCTTCCCTAGACCATTTATCATATTTTATTTTCTTACGTACACTTTTCACAGCTTTATCAAACTTTTCAGCGTCTGTTTTCACCACATATGTTTCTGTTTCAGGATCATTAATTTGTACTTTCTGTCCACAATAAAAACAGTTCTCGTAAAAACTGAATGTTGTAACTGAGGAACGAATTTTTTCAGGAGAAATCGAGACAGGCTCTCCATCGGATTCTGCACGTAATTTTCTCTTCAACTGAGCTATGCGCCTCTCGTCTGTGAACTTTTTCCGGGCAATCTGAATGTACATGCTGTCCTTCATATATATTAATCTGGACCCCTTTATCGCGTGATGCAGAATTTATCCTTATTAAACCCTTTGTTGTTTCCTTAATAATTTGTTTGGATTTAATATGGTCATTACAAAATACACACGTGCTGTTTCGGTTTTATTGTACTAAGGCCTTTTCGGGACAAATTATGAAAAAACAAATGCTGATTTTATGCGAATTAGTACGAAATTAGAATGTATTACGGGAAAAACTAAGCACTTTACGCATTGATCTGAAATATTTTGCCTTAAAGTGCGCCGTTTTCGATTAATTTCATTATTTAATTTTTTTCCGGGGACGAATTCCGGAAAAAGAAGAAGTTATAAGTGGATTTTCGTGAATTTTGGATATGTTATAGTATGTTTTGTGCTCTTTAATTTTTCTCTACAAGTTTTGTTGTGAGATACACCGTTTTCGACGTATTGATTTTTCCCGCCTTTTTCCGGGACAAATTCCGGAAAAAAGTAAAAACCAGACGGTGGATTTCGTGGATTTTGGATATGTTATTCTACGAATTTTTCTGCGAATTTTGATGTAGAAAAACATTTTCTTGCAATTTGTCCATGATTTTTTTCGTATATTTCCTGGACTATACGCCCTAAAATAACAGTTGGTAAATTTGCCACACGTGAGTATAGGAGCGCTAAGAAAGTAGATATTGTATAATTGTTTCCCAGACATCCATGGTAGCACTCCTAAACTTTTAATAAAACAGTCAAATATATACTACAGGTACCAGACTTGTATTGTAACAAGTGTAAAAGTTTGCATATTTACAAGGCGAAGGTTTGGTATATGCCCCATACTGCGTTCCGGTTAATTAATTCCTAAACATTTTAGGAAGGTTGTACAGTGAACAAAACATATACTTGCAGGAACACTCTCTAGATAATACCTGCAACAATACGTTTCTTTCAGTGTAAGTTGAGGCCGGTGTGGCCGAATTGTCAGACGATTCGCCTCCCACCAAGGCGATCCGGGTTCGATTCCCGGCGGGTCAGTCCTCGGATTTTCGCATGTGGGAATCGAGCTGGACGATGCCGCTGGTCGACGGGTTTTCTCGAGGCTCTCCCGTTTCTTCCGCCCTTTCATTCCGGTGCTTCTCCGTACTCACCTAATGTCACCCTTCACCAGCGCTTAAGACCTTGATGTTGAGCGCTGACCAGAATCTGTCACTCAGTATAAGTTACCGATAACGAGCTGATTATTAAAACTATAACGTGAAAAAATATGCAACAGCATCTCTCCAGCGTTACATGAATTTGCCGTGGTGGTGGAGACGCCCTGGTATACAGAAATAAATAGGACGTGACGTCAAGTCGCGTCTTCAGGGAAAGAATTCAAAGTCTGGGTACTTGACAGAAGAGTTGTGAAAGGACAGCGGCGTGTTTGTGATGAGTGACGCGGTTGCAAAACGCACTGGCGAACTACCAGACGTCTGCCTGAGAGAATATAGCCTACTAGTTTCTACCAGCGAGTTCGCTCACGTTGATATACTTAAATAAGTGTCAAATGCCATTGAAAAAAATAAATTACCGGCGATTTTTTTCTCGTATAATTTGGCCCTGGAACAGACGCCACATGTGAACCACTTGGGAAGTTGACATTGTACGCCTAGGTTTCTTCAGCGTCACACTTGCGTTGACGCCTTCTAAGTCGGTCCTCTTTTCGTTCCTGGGATCTCCGGCCCGCCTGTTGCAGCGTCATCTGGAGGAGCTACCGAGGAATAGATATCGTGAAAATATTCTCCGTGTTCAAATATATGAAAGTGTACCAATTGTCATGGTGCAGGAAACAACTGGTAGACCTATACAAACTTTCATCCCCTATTTAACCCACTTCACGTTTTATTTTGTGAAGAAAAAGTAGCCCATGTCCTTTTCCAGGGTGCAATATTTCTCTATACCAATTTTTATCAAAATTGGTTAGGTGGTTTAGGCATGAAAGTGTAACAAACAAACAAACTCACATTCGCATTTATAATATTGTAGGGATTAATGTAAGGATTACTAAGTATAGTATTAGTATAATTAGTAATTTGTAAATAGTAATGAGTATATTATTAATTAATATAAGTGTAATTTTAATAAGAAATTTTCATGCCCTATTTCACCCCCTTCAAGTTTAAATTTCATGATAAAAAGTTGCCCACGTTCTTCTCCAAGTTGCAATCTATATCTACACCAATTTTCATCAAAATCGGTTCAGTGGTTTAGGCGTGAAAGTGTAAGAAACAAACTCACATTAGTAAGGATATACGAGTGGATAAGGACGAGATGCTAACAAAAGCCATTGCCATGTATCGAAATGCGCTGAGATAAAGACACTGTTAAATTTTCATTACATTATTTGATGGTAAAAATTTCGCAATGCGAGTAGTGAGTGATAGTCGCCATTTTTAATGTTTGTATTTTGTGTCATAACTTTACTTCTGGGTAAATTTTTGGAACTTTAACCTGACTCCGGAATAGAAAACTTACTAATAGAATTTTTTAGACACCGTAAATATCTCTTTGTCGTAACTGTTGTTTCAGATCGAATTGCAGTTAGAAAATTCTTATTAGTTTCTTAACTGCAATTCGATCTGTAGCAACAGTAATGGAAAATAAAGATTTCTGGTGTCAAATTCTATCAATATGTAATATATTCCGGAGTTAGATTAAAGTTCCATGAATTTAACCAGAAGAAAAGTTATAACACAAAATACAAACATTCAAGATTGTGACTATCAATCATTCTTTAAGGGCGCGGTGTACATCAATTTTAAACGTCATATTTTTGTATTGATATTTGTAGTAGCTATTTTTTTTATTGTTTTAACCAGAAATTGTGACCAAATTTTGCTATTATAATTTTTTTTCTGTCTCATAGTTTTTGCGTAATGACTCGTAAACGTTAAAATATACATTTTACGGTTTTATGTACGCTACTAAAACCAACTGACATACCAAACTGAAAAAAACATTTTCAGTGAATAACGATTTTGTAGGCTAGGCCATCTCTTGTAAAAAATTGTCTCTTTAAATTTTTTTTAAAAACATACATATATTATATTTTTATATAGCAGACTGCCTACCCTACAACGTCATTACTCACTGTAAATTTTTTCAGTTTGGTATGTCAATTGGTTTTAGTGTCGTACATAAAACCGTAAAATGAAAATTTTTGACATTCACGAGAGTTTACGCAAAAACTATGACAGATAAAAACATTTCATAAGAGCAAAATTTAGTCATAATTTTTGTCTTAAATAAAAAAAATTATCCTGTACAAATATAAAAACCAAAAATATAACGTTGAAAATTGAACAATTTACTGTAGGATATACTACTGCAAGGATGGTTGTCCATAAAATTCATCTAAATCACTGTATAGCTTGCTCACAATAAAGTAACAACTTTTGTCAATGCAGTGACATTAGGTGTATGTTGATCAGCACCTAATGCAAGGAGCTCTATTTGTATTGTTTTTCTAATATAAATTTTTTTTTTAATCTTAAAAAATTGGCAGACCGTAAAACCCACATATAGAAGCTTTGCAATTTTTTTATGTTGCCTTGTATTTTTATTACAAAACAATGTACGTAATATTGGATAGTTATATACTTTAATAAAATCTATTACGTCGATCATTTACAAAAGTTAAAATTTTAGTTTTCAGAAACAACTATGCAGCCTTCATAGAAAAAACTGTTTTTACCACAGATACGTAACGGTTTTATCGTCTTCTCCGTTTTAGGGTTTGAAGAACGAAATTCTCAAAAAAAATTATTAATATGAATACGTGGACCTAACAATGAATGTAAGCTAGTATGGAGCAGCAGTGGAAAGCAAGCGTGGAGAAATGAGAGCATCGACAGGAAACCTTTTGGGCAACGGCAAAGTTACAAAATTTTTCTCACAATCGATTGTTGGGAGTGACCTCGTGGGATTCGAACCACGATAGGTAATTTAAAATATTGTTTTATTGACATTTGGTAAATAGTGGAGAAATATTGGCCTTCATGGGTGCAGTAAACCAATAATCCGTTTTATAAAACGGAATTTAACTTCTGCTTAAAGAATAATTGCCAACAACTTTGTAACATGTTGCGAATTCCCTTACACTTGCCAGGTAGTCGGTTGAGTAAGATTAACGCATCACGGGAGAAAAGCAGAATATTTTGTAAAGTATAGGCTATACGGCGATAAATATCGCCGCTCATTTGTTAAAGAGCTGGAAAATATGTTCAATATCTTGCCTGACTTTCATTTCTGACCTATCATCATTTAACCCTTGAATTATTTTTAGCAGTGATATTGTATTATGATTTAAGTTTTATATTGGATTTACGCTAAAGATACCGAATGTTCCTGAGTCGCAGAAACCCTACGGTTACATAATAATACCAAACACGTCAAAATAAGCAACCAAAAAAGTAAAATACGAAGCACATCAAGAAAGCTAGAAACTGCTGTAGTCAACAAACGACAAATAAAATCCAAAATATGAATATAGTTAGTATATAACTGAAATCAAAAAAAGAAATAAAAGAAAGTCAAAACAGATAAGGTCCGTACATCACAACATCCAGTATCCACGCCCCCCTTTATTTTAAAAATTCCTTGCTCCTATATTCATTCCAGATTAAAATAAATTTAAGAAAATATTAAGTAAATTTAAACAAAAATTTTTTTAATTAAATTTTCTCAGTAATTGAATAAAATCTTCTCTTAAAGTTGGAATGCATGAATGAGAGCTAAAGGACTTCTCATAACATAGCCAAATTTATAACATTATAAGTTTTATGAAACGAGGCACTAACGTATATTTATCTGAATTTTGTAAACCACTACCTACATGTCACATATTTTTACTCGAGTTTATCCAGTGTTCCCTCTCTTTGGTTCTACAACACATTGTCCATCCCAGATAGCATGTAAGCTTGCGGCAAGCCTGCAATTGTCTTTGATTTAGGCTTGTCATGACAAGCCTATTTGGTAAGTTTGACGCAAGCTTGAGTCAAGCCTATTTTTTTACACTTGTATCCTGCCTTGTACGAGGCAAGCTTGCTACAAGCTTGCAGCAACCTTGAACCAAGCTTTCCTTGCAAGATTGCTACAAGCTTTTCGTGTGGAGACTAGTTAGCTTGCTTCAAGCTTGATTTAAGCTTACTGCTTGACATGACAAGCTTGCAGACTTGTCAAGGCAAGCTTGATGCAAGCTTATTTTGCTATCAGGGTATTCCATAAATCGTATGCACGATACAGTACGGCCACAACCCAACGTTATACCCTTGGAAATATTTAATTAATATTTAAAAAAAAACCCTCTGAGTAGCCTACTTGAGTATGTTCAAATGCTGAATTTGTCTTCTCAGTGTTTAAGCCCTTTTCGTGGTTTTGTGACTTCGTATTACAGTAAATGTAATAAAATAAGAAAACTTATATAAAAATAGTTGTATGTTTTTAACACAATTGTAAACAATTCAAATATTATATAGTGTATTGGAAAATATAATAATTCATAACTACCTACAAATAGAAATTTTCGAAAACTAAAAATCTTTGTATTTCCTTCCACATGCTTAGTAAAAAAAAACTTATGTGTAAATTAAAGCTTGGAAAACGTGGCCGTATTTTAAAATTGGAGTGTGGAATGATATTTGCATTAGTATTTGTGAGTTATTTAGAACGTCTAGAGCAAATGACTTCAGTTCTAGTGTACGCAAAATTATCGATGTAACTTCGTTACTTTCGACCGTGCGTAACTTCAAGCACGGATGGTAAAGAAATGGTTCCCATTTTTATTTTTGACGAATTAGTGCTCTTCAGTACAGAAATTATTTTATAATAACATAACCAATGTTATAAAAGTAGCGTTGGAGTGTTTAAAATAGACGTCAACATCTATACGAGAGCGTAGTACCAAACAAAAGAAACAAAATGACATATTATATATCCTATGGAAGTTACTTTAATAAATAAGACAGGAGAGAAATTAAATATTCGGTACGGGGAACAAGTGGAGTGAAACAGAAATAGAGAGATAGTAAAAGGGGCAAAAAAACCAATTACATATAAGGAAACCACTTATATTCAGCACGATGACAAAAAAAATAATTAAAAAACGGAATGACGTAGCATAAAGAACGAATGATGCGAGACGTGTGATTGGAATGCGAGTAACGAGAAATATTTTTGTAAGAAAAGAATGCCAACAACTTGAGGGGAGAATCAAATTATCAAAAATACTATTTTTTCGCTATTTTTCAGTAATGAAGAATAGGTAATCAAGGATATTGAGTTTATTATCCTTCTTAGACCTACTATTACAAATCACACTATCATCCTTTTTTTTTTTTTAGTTTTCTTTTAACGTTTATAGAAGTAATTAATTACACATTTCTGAAGTGTGATTATTTAATTTTATACCGTTATTTTTCTTGTCTTGTTTGTAAACTTCGTATCTCCGTTTTGCTCTCGTTCATT
>PNEQ01104040.1:36415-68636 GCA_003012365.1 Medauroidea extradentata
ATATATATATATATATATATATATATATATATATATATATATATATATATATATATATATATATATATATTTTTTTTTTAAATTCACTTTGTTATGTTATTTTCCATATTTAATATGCACTGTATTTTTTGCCGGTATTTGTAGTGATGTTATTTCAACTGCAGTACCAGACTATTTTAAAAATTTGTTCACGTTTGTTTGCATTAATTTTAGTACTATTAGTTACAATACGACAATTGTATAATCAAGAAATATTTGCACCATAAAATTATTAATTATATTGATGAATTATATGTCTTCATTCGCTAATAACAACACTGCAAATACTAGTACATTGGTGATAAGATAACATTTTAATTCCATGGAATCTGCATTCGCAGGTGCATATTTTTGCAAACCAAATTACTTAGTTTTTAGTATTTACAGCCACGTCGATCCTGTATCACACGTCAGACAGATTTTCAATTACAATTCCCTCATGTATCTACACAATAGCTCTCAACATGACGAGATGGCCGAGTAGGAGCCGACCCCCCCCCCTTTACCCTGGCTCAGTTGGTTGAGCGGCTGACTTTGGTGCGAGGGGTTCTGGGTTCGATTCCCAGGTCTGGCTGGGTGTTAATTTGTGTTCGTCCAATTGGTCTAAAAAATGGTCTCTATACATGTTGGCTCACGAAAAAAGTTACTGGGGTCACTCGAATAAAGTCACATTACAGGGGGGAGTGTTTGGTGCAGTGATGATGCGGAAGCTAAAAATGTTTGGTGCAGTGGCGAGGCGGAAGCTTCCGCATCATCACTGCACCAAACATTTTCAATAAAAAGAAAAAAAAGTGGTTAAGGCGTTGTACTGCTAATCCAATGTGGTCAGCACGCGTGGGTTCGAATCCCACCCTCGTCGCATTTAATTTTACCACCATATGTGCAGACGCATTAAATTAAGTAACTCTTGCAGACTAAATACTTCTCCTTCACTTTGCTGGGGTTTAAACATTTTGTTATTGGTGTAACCAAAAATGCGTGTTGCCTGCAAGAATGACTATTCAAACTGACTTGAGTTCATATTGGTAAAATGGTTTTACACCATTTACATTCCAGCCAAATTGGAGGGAGGGGGGTTCACACTTTTATAGCTACAAAAGTTGTGGTGGATACTTCAGATTAAATAGTTACAAAAATTACAATCCATTTTTACAACTGTTATTAGTAGTATATTGCAACATTTACTAGTACTATTTTCGTAGCCTCAACCGTTTGCATATTATTTACATAATCAGATCGGAATGTGTTAATTTCGCTCGATTAAAAAGTAAGTTAAAATAAGTGTTTTCAATATTTTCCGGAAAAGTATATTGAATTGGGTGTGTCGCTACACTGAAAATTTACATAAATATAATATTTACTTTTTTATTTAAATTGTTTTGTATTTTATTGTTTCGACATTGTTCAGAGTATTGTTTATTATTATTTTGAGGGGTGTTTTTTTAATATTTTACATCCTTAAACATTACATTTTACAGTCGATTTTGTGGATAGAATACAATAGACGTAAAGAAACATAACAGTGTCTTCAATTATATTTTCACAAACAGTGTTTAGCAGTCAGACCAGAGAATAATACTGAAACATGAACACATCATCGTCTCTTCACGACTAGATATGATTCAGATAAGAACCAGCTAACATTGCAGTCTGGCGACCTGCACACACGATCTACGTGAGGCGCAGCGGTGCCAAATTTAGTTTAAACACAGTCATGGCCACACACACGATATATATATACATGTGTGTGCGTATGTGTATATGTATATGTATATGTATATATATATACATGTGTGTGTGCGTGTGTGTAGGTAACAACTTTAAAAGAACATGGAACACACATTTTGTATACGTTTAAATAGTTAATTTAAATATTCAGGAAAGGAAAACTTGTTATACTGTAGAAGGGCAGCAAAAATAATTTGTTATGACTGTTCGCCCAGGCCTTTAAATTCCTCGTACATTCAACAAACTTTTTCAGCGTTAGTTGACGTACCACTCCATATTAACCTTTTACAATGTACGAACCAATGTTAGCGTAGGCACAGGCTAGGAAGTGGATGGTGGGGATATTGGCATGGGGAGGGGAAGGGGCGAATAGCACCCATCCCCCATGAATTTTAAATAATGAAAAACATTTTTAACTTTAAATAGAAAAATTGAATATTGCAACTCTTCTACGGACATGTAAACAGACATTAATTTATTTTCGTATTTTCGACAGCGCACCAGCTGATAAATTCCCTAACCGCCCTGTCCGTCTCTCCCCAACACCCTTCCCAAACTTCAAGTCGCGGTAATTCTATGCGGAGGTGGATCCAGCTCTGGGTTCTAGAAGTAAGAGCGTGCCTTGAAAACTAGAAATTTACATGCTCCCAGCAAAAATCGAGGATTTGCGGCGGGGCTCGTCCCGTGGAAAAGTTGTATTTTAAGGTGAAAAGTGGCGCTGTTTAAATGTTTTTTACGGAATAATTTGAATACAACGTTTTAAGAAATTTTAATATTATCAAGAATACGATATTTTTGAAAAAGGGAAAACCTTTGTGCTCATATAAAATAATTAGATACATTCTTAAGAGGGCGTGGTACATAATTCAACGCTAAAAGTATTAATCTATAACTGTAGGTATCTTGAAGCCAATTAGCGAAAGTTAATCGATAGCAATCTGAGACAATAATTTTAGCCAACATTTTAAACAAAAATTGTTTCCAGAGTTACGAACTTCTGAGGCACAATCTCTGACGCCGGAACCTCGTGCATTTAACTGCGGCGCAAGAGATCACGCGTAACGAATTAGTAGTTTTGGATAAATATTTACTCATAAAGTTGGCAAATACAATTATCTAGGATTGTCATTGAGTACTTTATCCAAATGAGCTTCGAAAATAGCGTAGAAATCAATTGATGTTTTCAGCGTTTATTTACCGACTACGCACTCTTATGCGTCTGCCTTTATGTGCCTCAATAATTGTGCCAGCAACTTGAAACACTTGCAATAATTTTAATTAATAACAAACTAAATAGCGAAAAACATTTTATAATATGGAAACTAGAACGTTTTATCAAAATAATTACGGTAACAATTTATTTGTTACCTGTTTTATAAACCACTATTATATATATTGTTGCAACACAAAATCGTGTAACGATGATAGTGGTGTAAATGTTTAGCTGTTTAGGAAAAGTGTAAGGTAATATTTTTCTGTATCCTACTTGGTGTTAATTTGAATTAATTTTTTTGGACTGGTCTCGGGAGGGGCCATGGCCCTATGCCCCCCTCCTCAGGATCCACTCCTGCACCTATATGACTGTATATGTGTGTGTTCATTGCGGCAGGAACTTCGAGACGCTGGTGCACCTACTCAAGGGCAGCCTTGGGACAGGTATCCTCGCCATGCCGAACGCCTTCATGCACGCGGGCCTGGCTCTCGGCACTGTGGGTACCATCCTCATAGGCAGCCTGTGTGTGTACTGCCTCCACATACTGGTGAGTTGACACTGTGGAGACGACCATTGTAATGACGTACTATGGATGACATATTATACAGAATACTAGGTGGCTAGAAATATAACACTTCTACCTCACTACATTAAGGCCTCGATCGTTAGTTTTACAGTGGTTTCGAAAACATTTTTTTAACGCAAATTAATACATATATCAAACAATTAATTCGTACAGTTTTAAAACTTATATATCAACGCTTGTTTCTGAATTCTTATGCTGCAATACACCAAACGGATTTTTAGATTTTAGCCCCTGAAATACCACATATTTTGCTGTCAAAATAAGCCAAAGTGAAGGAAAATATGTTTTGCTAGCAAACAGTACATTATTTTAATAAACGCTTTGGCTAAATTTTGTATCGTATGACTATACACAGTTTTGAATTTTTCCAAAACATTTGGTTAAAAAATATTCGAGTTATTTGCTATTGTTTGAAATAAATGAAAGATCATGGCCTTAATGGGCTTCGAACGCGTTGCAGCGAATTACGGCTATTCATTTTTTGACGAAACTAGTTAACGCTCGTTTTATTTTTATATCTAAGAAAATAACACGCTTCAAACTACGTTGCTATAGTTTTAAAAATTCGGCACGTTAATCAGAAGCATAATTTTCGGGGTTTTCAAAATGGCCAAAAATGTGGTTTCCAGACTGCTGTATAGGGAAAATTGACAACAGGATTCGAAAAAAGTAACTATAGAAACTAACGTTAGCCTTTGAACACAAATAAAATATTATAGTCACGGCTTTAAGTTCCTACGGGAAAAGAATAATAGAAAAGCACTACACGCTAGCTGAGTGGCTTGCGCGGAGAGGCGATAATGCATTACATACGTCCGATAGTGGCACCCTTACCACTCCTACCTCACACACACAAACATACACACACAGTCTATCTAGGGAGGCCCCTTAACAGCATACTAGTTGCTTGCTGAATTGATGAACAACTGTGCCCAAAATATAATCAAACAAAAAAATTTACATAGGATCGGATTCTAGCTTGTCTTACATTAAAACCACGAATTCTATTTTCATTCCCGAACTATAACAGAAGGTTTCTCTTCCTCATATTATGATTGTTAAATACACCAATGCAAAATAAAAAAAAATTACATTGTGTGATTCGCACACAATATTAAAAATTTGATGAGAAAATTTAAAGGAAATAGAGTCAAACATAATCAAACCCCTGAGTTACAGTTGGACTCGTTAAGTTACAAAGTCTTAGAGAACACTTGTGTTAAAATTGACCATTGTCTTTCAATATTACTCTTTAAATTTTGTACTACATGGTATTTAATATAAAAATTGATTTCAATATTGTGTTTACGAAATAGGTCAAACGTTTTTTTCCATTGATTAACAGTTGGTAAGAAACCGCTAAAATTAATAAAAACTGGGCACGTGATGAACAACTATAGGTTTTTAAATCTCTGTGCATATATATTGTAACATGGCTTTTGCCATGTGCTACGAAAGAGTCATATTTTAAACACTGAATACTAGACCCACAATTTATTAAGCAGCATCTATAGCTATAAACTATTATCTGGCTGAAGGGTTTAATGTAAGAATAGATAGGTTTAAAAAATACGTTTATATTTTTTTTAATGGACGGTGAGAAGGGTATGAGTCTAATTATGGTCTGTTAAAACTGTTTTGCTTTTATTACAGTAGGCGTTTAACACGACAGAAATATGACCGTGGTATGTAGCTTTATCATTCTTACCAAAATCAGTACACCGTAGAAGAGCAAACGTTCAACTATATTTTTATATGATCTATGACTTTCCTACCACCCACCAAAGAATTGTTTTTGGAATTCACATTGTTATGTCGAGGGTGCGATGGTTTGTTTGGCAGCTCAGGCAGCAGTTCATCCTGTGCAAGGCGATGCGTGTGCCAGTACTGTCGTATCCAAGGACAATGGAACTGGCTCTTGAGAGAGGACCTATCCCGCTGAAAAGACTGTCCAAATACTCAGGGTACGTATGGTCATATTTAACACTGAGAACGTTACACGTATTTCCATAAATTAATACAATATTATATATGATAGTTTGTCGCGAAAATGTTTTGTGTCAACATACCCTTGAAAATGCTGTAGTTTCTTGAAACATATATGACTGGATGATATACGTCTGACAAAACGATACAGTCAGCTGATCAATTACAGGCTTCAAATATTTCAGTACTGGGATTCTTACTGGTTCAGTCAAGTAGGGTAACAGCTCCACGTATATGCTAAAGCTAGCGTTCTTCTGGTTAGCTGAACGAGTGTTGAAACCCATCAGACAGTCAAGTTTTACCGCGATAAACCCTAATCTCTAATGATGATTAGAGGTACGTAAATTTCGCAAATACATTCCAGGTCAGGTTGAACGCCCAAAATATATACTTCACAATCACGTGTGTGATTAGCTGGTGGCTGTCGTGGAACGCATTTGACTACTGCAAGCTAGTAGTAAATAAGGAAAAGATTCATAGAACTATCGCTTGTAATGTTGTAAGCCAATTAATAATCGACTGTATCCTGAGCGTGTACAGGACTGAGCAATCTAGGCTACTGCGAGATGAATCCGCGAAATTGACGTACTTCTAATGATTAGAGACCTGTAAAATTCGCGTTATTTTCTATCAGGACACTGAACTCCGACGTACTGTACGCTCGTACGACGTCTGCCATTCGCTGAATTTGGTGATGCTCGCAGGAGACATCTTCTGGCCAATAGTAGAAGTCTCCCAGTCCTAGTATGCAGGGCACTCACAGTCAAATGACACCATAGCTATCCAATGAAAACACGAAACATGTTCAAGAATCTATAGGACAGTGAAGGCTAGTATATTACCAAATTTGCATGTCTCTACTAATGATGATTAGATACCTGAAAAATTCGCGTTTTCTTTTAGGTGCTAGCTAGAATTCCAGCAACTATAGGTTTGTGGAACGTTCACAATTGGCCGCTGACTTACTCAACACTTGCTGTAAGTAGCTGAGCCAATAATAAAACTGTCGCTGAATACAGACCAATTTCAAAGTGTCAGCGAGTAGCTAATAAACTTTTGTTGTCAGCACGATTTCCCAAATATTCTTGGAGGCTAGCCTAGAGGTCAGTGAACCCGCGAATTTTTCCGGTCTGTAATGATGATTTATCGCGAGCAAACTTAGCCTGTAGCTGGGTTTCAACACACATTTAGCTAACCAGAAGATCACTGACTTTAACATGTACTTGGCGCTGTTACCATTCTCGACTGAGCCAATACGAATCCCGCTATTGTAATATGTCATGCCTGTTATTGGTCTACAGACAGCTGCGTTTTGTCAGCCGCATATCCCCCAATCACATATGTTGCATGAAACTATCGCGTTTTCAAGAGTATGTTGACACAACACTTTTTCGCGATATACCATCATGTCAATGCAAGGTCTATTTGAATAATATGTAGGGACTGGAAAATTTCCCGACTTCAATGACCTGCAGGCTAGAATCCATTGTAGTATACATACTCAAGCCCCGACAATTAGTCCACTAGCTGCTACTCAGTGGAACAGCATACAATGAACGAATACACGGGGCTTGAGTATGCATAGTACAGTGGATTCTAGCCTACAGGTTATTGAATTCGTGAGATTTTCTAGTCCTTAATAATTTGTATCAATCAGTACACTGACAATACTTCCCATATATCGCTGCTCTCTCACTACACATGTATTATTTATTGATCCACGCAATAGTCACTTTCACTTTAGTTAGAGCACGGATTTTTGTTGAAAACACTGTGATTGTTACATAGACATTTTTGTTTCTACTAAACTGTGGCAGTAAAATATTAACTAAGGAGGATCGTTACCTGCAGTCTTTCAGTTCTTAAATTTTCGCTTTAAGTTAAATACAACGAGATTTATTAAAATTTACCGTCTGACATGGCACAGATATAACCTTCACAACCATAATCAAATTGTCACACCTTCGCTACTTCTGACTAGTAACGCTCCGGAAAGAAAAAAATTGAATATTTTTCTCTGGGTCGTCACAGATCTACTATAAGTAGAGACATGCAAAATTCGCGTTAACTTTAGGTTGACTTCACTTTCCTATACATAACAGAGCATAATCTGCGATTCAATTGACTGCGAACTTTTATGTGTTGTCGTTTACGTGTGTTACGTCTTAACAGAGATTGGCCTCTCTACCGTGTAAGCATTCTCCGCGGCAAGTCACGACAATATCGGCCAGCGGGAGACGTCGAACGAGCCTATAGTCACTTGGAGTCTAGTCAGCTGTCAGAAAATAACGCGAATTTTGCATGTCTCTAACTATAAGCAATGTTAATCAAGCAGTACCAACTGTATACAATGTAAGAAACTATTTCGTCCGCCTTGTCGAAGCATAAAATAATATATAATTTTTGTAGACCAAATTAAATGCAGAAGTTCCATTATTACAAAATGGTGGGCACTGATCCCTTTATCTGAAAGGAAAAAACAACGGTTTCAAAAAGTTCTCATTATATCCCGTATTACCCTTATAAGTGTCGGCCATATTGTTGACGGCAGCTTACAAATATGAATTAAAACAAATTGCCTTGTTGATAACAATAGACAAGTCATACACGGAGATCTCGCTTGCGGGAAACGTGGCGAGCTTTGCATTGCTGATTTCTACACACATTACTTCAAACTCATTTGAATCAAGGATTATCGAAGAGGATATCGGTGAGTTTTTCTGCTGAACCTACTTGCATTGATTTATAAGCCTTATTTTGTAGAGAATCTATTAAATGTATTCCAAATTTATCAGTGGTGGAGCGTGGTCGTATTGCAAAGCAAGCGGTATTAGAACGAACTGCAATATCAGAGAATGTGATATCTGCGTGCCTCCTGGCGTGTTTTCATGTAACAGAGGTCGTGTGATTGGAGAATTTGTTTGTCTCTTTCACTTGACTGGCGGGAAAGTATATATGCCCCCCTTTTTTCATCAGTCAAAAGGTCCCACAGAGAACTTAAATTTGTGTATAGTCATTGTTAAGAGCAGCTTCCCTTGGGACACTTTCACGCTTTGCCAGAAGAATATTACGGAAGAAAATCACATTCCAGAGTATGAATGTTTAGCACGTTCGAAACATCACACGTACCCTTGCGTCAATAGCATACGGCATTTATACACACATACATCTCAAAATTTGTTGCTTATATAAATTACTTTACTAGTCGATGGGACCGAGCGAAGAGGCTCAACGGTAACACGTCCGACTCGCAGTCGGGAGGACCCGGGTTCGATCACCTGATCAGGCCATCCTGATTTCGGCTTTCCATGATTTCCCAAAATCGCTCCAGGGGAATGCTGGGATAGTTCTTTAACAAAGGCCATTGCTGACTCCTCACCCAACTCCCGCTATTGTACCAAGTTTTGTTTCACCGTCTCTAATGACCTCGCTGTCAATGAGACGTAGAGCCCACTTACGAGGTTTGTTTAACTCGCGCTGGACCCAGCATCTCTCGCGTCTCCCTGGAGTGGGTGGAGTTGGAATAATGTTGACCCAGGTCAGAGGGAGTTGTACTCTTAAAGGGCGAAGGAAAACGCTTTAGTGCGTGCGAGAATGTCTTTTTGTGATGGCCGAACTAGCAGAAGTTATCGGGAATATAATAGAGAATGAAGAATCATCATGTACGAAATAAATAATTACATTCTGCTGTAAATAACACCATAACAACATTCCTTCATCATCGGCTATAATATTTCCATCATTTCATTTTCCAACGTTGTTTGGAATAATAAGTTATTCTCATTCACATCACAACGAACGTTAACAGACCACGATGTAGCAGATTGGCTCGAAAACGTCTAGCAGACGATTTGCCCCCACAACTCTACCTCGCGAGGTGGAGCGGCGTGAGCATGACCTACTTGACCTGGAGGCGCTTGACCTGGCGAGTAAAACGGACCCCCGCCATATTGTTTCCGGTAGGTGAAACGCCTAGGAGTGCCCCGGGAGCTGAAAGAGCACAAAGAGACGCCAGGTCAAGGCGAGTAAAACAAACCAACGTTATATGATCTTTGAAAGAACTGTTCAACGGGAGTGCTTTACTTGATTTAGTTTGTTTTGACACACTGCATTGCGAAATAAATGACTGTCAAAAGAAAACTAAAAATAAGACAAAAAATTACTGACTGTCTGGAAAACTACTTTTTATTTGTTTCGTCTCATCGTTTGTGTCGTTTGTTGTTTTTTCTGTTTGTGCCTGATATCGTTGTGTTTTGTTTCGTCTCCTCGTTGTGTCGTTGTTTTATTTATGTTCGTGTCTGAAATACACTGTGTTTTTGTTTCGTCTAATCGTTGTATCGTATGTTAACTTAGGTTTCATTTTTATTTTTGTTATTTCATGTTTGTTCCTGGTTTTATTTGATCCGATTCAATTTTTGGAATTTTACGTTGTGTTTGTATCCTGTTGACTAAAGCATACTAAGCTTATTTTTTGCCTTATTTTTAGTTTTCTTTTGACAGTCATTTATTTCGCAATGGAGTATGTCCGGGTACCAAATCAAGTCAGTTACGTTATCTCATCTAGTCGATGGATCTAGCATAAACTTTGCTGTTGATTTTTCATTAATATAATGCCTGGGGCAGTGGTGGCTCGTAGGTTGTTGCCAGGTAGGGCACAAGTTGCAGAGAACTGTATAGGGTTGTGTGGTAGTTGACGCTACATCCACTGACACGCTGGTATGTAGGTGCCGCTTATTACTGACTGCTCACAACACAGTAAGTAGTCAGTATATATTTCATGGTCATTGGTATACGGCGCCGTGTTCACACGAGTGAATAGTTCTCGACCACTTGTGCCCTCCCTGGCAACAACCCACGAGCCGCCACTGGTCTGGGGAAAGGAAAAACTCGGTCTCTGTGTGTTCGTTCACGATCTGCTGTTTCAGTGAGTAGTTATCATTAACAAATTGTCGGAATATACACAGTACAGTTCAGCAACTGCAGAGCTCTGAACTCGTAAAATATTGTTTCCCTACTTATTTCTCATTTACCACTATTAGTTAAATGTGACAAATATCACTCAATATTTACGTTTTGCGCGTGTGAAGCTTTGAAGAGCTTTAAACGCCAAGGGCGACCCAGGAATGAGAATCGTTCTTTGTAGACTCTAAGCACAAGTCGCGAAAATGGCGGATACCACGGTAGGCGCAATACCTACTGCTCTCGCCTCTCACCACGGCCATCTGGGTTCGATTACTGACGGGATAGAGCTCGGTTTTTAAAAAGTGTGAAATGTAGCTGGCGGGTTCTTTCGGGACAATCTTGATTCCCCCATCCTTCGTATTCCGTCAGTTTTACATTTTACGGATTCATTTCAAAGCATTAGCAGCATACCCGGTCGAAGGCTGGAAACTGCTATAGATAATGATGATTATGACTCAAAATTTTATTCTTAACATTCCCTGTCACTGTTGTATCTCTCTTTTTCAATACTATATGTTGTATGAACTTATTTTGATAGTTACTGCCTGAAGCAAAATAAAGTTGAGAAAGTTAAAAACTGCAGTTGGTTTTTCTTTTTCGTTTCAGATCTATCGTTAATGCATTCCTGATATTATACCAACTGGGTATATGCTGTGTGTATATAGTATTCGTCGCGTCAAATATCAAACAGGTACGTTTCCACAGTTATAAATTTTACAGAATATTCGAAATGAGTTATTGTATATTCGGAAATAGTGTTGCAAGTGTTTGTTTCCTATTGTGTAGAAAATTGAAATTGTATAAATACACAAATTTAAAAGGTGTTATTCACGTACTAACGTGTTTATTTAAATTAAAATTAATGCGCCATTTGTTCTTAGTTTTTTAAGACAACTCTTCAGTATTATGTTTGTAGATTATGTAACACACAACACAATAAATTAAAAATAGTTTTGAAAGTATGTGTATAAGTACATTTATGTTTATTCAGGCTTCCCACAGAAATATTAAAACTAATTTCCCTGACTTTACCTGACTTTCACTGACCACTCATTAAATATTTCTCTGACCATAATTACTATGATTATAACAAAACGCCTATCTAATGAACTTATTTTTCTGCCTCCACCATACACATAGCTACCCATCACTGTCTTTTGCGCAAAAAAATTTTTTTATATAACTATTTAAATGTTTACAATTAAAAAAAATGCTATAACCACATCAAAAATACATCTATTACAGAATAATAATACATACAATTATACAATTTACACACATATATTTGTTATAAATCTCACAATAACAAATTACACAACTTGCAAAATTTTCCCTTTCACAAAACTATTTTTTTTATTACAGCTCACTTAAAACTGAGGGGAAAAAAAGAATGACAACACGTATCAGTAACATTGAAATAAATACATATAAACTGAGTTGCGGATGTCATATTTGACAATCTGAAAAAGTACACTCAATAATAATAATTATAATAATAATAAAACGCCTAAAATAGGATAAAGAGAGCAGAAAAACTAACACGTAAAAGTGGAAAAGTGGCCTCCACAACAGAAAAAAGTGCAGGCTGCGAAGAGAGCAGTTTAATATCATACCCAGGACATATTTGGCAATCTGAGGAAAATTAATGACACTCACTAAAACAAAATAAAAATTACAGGAGAAAGAAGAAAAATTCATGAAAGGGGGGGAACAAAACCCTCCACAGCAGAAAAAAATGAAAGGCTGTGGAGAGGGCAGTTTAATGTCATACCCAGGGCATTTCCACTGACTCTTTGCTCTCTTAGTGTAATTTTCCCTGACTCACACGGTTTCAAAACATGTTTCCCTGACTTTCGCTGACCAAATTAATTTTCCCTGACTTTCCAGGCCTGTGGGAACCCTGTTATTGTGTTAAGTATGCGTATCAGACCTGACATTCAATACTTCTAAAAAATCACATGTATGTCCCCAAAATTTCTGTAATCTATTCAAATAAATCTTGCTATCTGAAATAAAATTAAAAATACCAAATAACATGTAACATAAATTAATATTTTGTTGATTTGTCATAGCAGATTAGTAATTAATAAATATTGTTACTTATGCAACATTTACTTGTAGGACTAAATATTTTTTATAATTTTAGATATTACTTATTAACACCTACTTTTTGTACTGATAAATTATGTGAATTGACAATTAGAAATAGATGTGATAATATGTAGCGGTCAGTAACGATCCACTCAAAACTACAGATAATATAAAATTTCTCTTTAGTGAAACTGATTACATTAACATGTAAGCCTACACAGAATCGACGACTGAGTATTCCAGACGTTCGCTCGACATAGTACATTTCCATGCCCCTTAAATCTCTGACGTGTGGCTTTATGTAAGGGTTTCAGTAGGATTGACTGTGGCAGTAAACGTGGCAACGTTGTTGTCGGTGTAGGTGGTAGACCTGCACTGGCGGCCGGTGGATGTACGGCTGTACATGGTGGCCCTGCTGCCTCCTCTGATACTGCTCAACTACGTGCGCAACCTGAAGCTTCTAGCGCCCTTCTCGACACTCGCCAACCTCATCACGTTCGTGGGGCTGGCCATGACCATGTACTATCTGGTGGAGGATGTGCCGTCGCCCGCCGAGCGACGCATGGTCGGCGCGCCCATGGAGTTCCCACTCTTCGTCGGCACCACGCTCTTCTCGCTCGAGGCCGTCGGAGTGGTGAGTCGCCAAGCAACCTCTTCCCACTAAACTCTTCTCCATGTTCCCAACTGTACTCAGTGGCGGTTGAGGGGTGAGGGGATAGAGGGACACTGCCCCTCCCCTAGAACAGAGGGGAGGGACAGTACAGACATTTGTACCGTCCCTAAGTTCATTTGTAATTTTTTATTATATTACTATTTATAAATGTTACAATTTATGCCATCAGTATATTCAATATTTATACTAAAAAACCACTTAAATACCACCAATTTGCACACTATAATCTATATTTTCAAGGGGAAGACCCTAAGACCCAACGCTATTATAAGTCGATTTCTTTTAGCATGGTTTTCCGAAACGACTATATTCTAAACCCCGGCACAAACTTTCCTTAATTATCTACGCAATTCCGTACTTAATCGCTTGGTGTGAATTACAAGGTTGTAAGCGCAAACATTTTCGAAAATAAAGTATTAGTTTCAGTCAGCGCTATCTGTTTGTCTGGACATCCTGGCTGGCTAATTAATTATGATGTTCCGACCTGGAATAAATAAGGCAGTCAGACCGTACATTTAGTAATATAGCATTTTGTAGTAGTAATGTATAACTTTTGTAAATTCTGGCACTTACAACCTTGTAATTCTCACTGAGCAAAATTACGTCGATTGAAATTTTATAACAGAAGGTGAGTTAATTGAACGTTATACGTCTCGTCGACATCGAGGTCATTATAGACGATGATACAACTTAGTACAATGACTGCAGCTGGGAGAAAAGTCGGCCATGGCCTTTCTTAAGGAACCGTCCCAGCATTTCTTAAAATAATTCTGTAGCAGAATTTCTATGTTGTTAACACACTACAACGGTTTACTTAAATGTTTCGGCACATAAGGGAGAATCATTATATTTGTCAAGGTAATTGTTACAATTTCGTAAATTTCCGAAAACTGTTTCACGTACAAGAATTGCAAGTAGTTGCAAAATAAGAGACTATTTTGTATTTATTACATTTTGAAACATCCCACGGTCGCATGTTCATTAGGAAACAAGGAATTTATTTATATTCAAAGCAGATTGGCAACCCTATTTGTGTACTTCGCCTGTGCGATGCGCATGCGCGTGGATAAAAACTATGACAAATAATACGACGGGCTCTATCTGTGAAATTAAGTACAGAATTCTGTCTGGAACCAGCGTAGTTGCGGTACACACTGTCGCAGTGCTACTTGCACTGAATTAGGTATGTAATTCTATTCTGAATTATGGATAATGTGTACCGCGCTTTCTATATGCAATGGTTAGAGACACTGGAAAATCGCGAAAATATTTAACATAGTCTCCAATAAACTATAGTATCTCAATCGTGACACGTACGAACAGTTTTCTGGCAAACCACACACGTTCTGTGCAGTTATAACTGTGTATGTTGAAGAGGGACACGGTGTTTCATATAAACAATAGCCAATATAGGTGCAAAACCTTCAGTGTTATGTATAGCATGTTGGAGCCTAGCAAACAACCAACTTTTCCCGCGATATTCCAGTGTCTCTTGCAATGGTTAGGAGAGGTGAAGGTATATCGCGAAAATGATTTGTGCCAACATAGCCTTCAAAACACTGACACAACGTAGCTGTCTTCAGACCAATAACACATATCAAATATTACAATAGCGGAGCAGGATTCTTATTGGCTTAGTCAAATAGGGCAACAGCTCCACGTAAAAGCTAATGCCGTTCATCGTTTCATAAGCTGAATATAGCAAATAGTCAAGTTTTTCTGCGATAAACCATCATCTCTAATCATGGTCGATTACGTTCTATTAGTACTGCCTCCTGTTAACTAGCTGATGACACGTATTGTCCCAACACCGAGATATAGGTGGTTCGCAATACAGTGAGAACGTTTGACGACCACAATGTCTAGAATATTGATTTAAAAATATTATTAACTAGCTGTCTCTTTGCGGCTTCACCCGCGTGTACTATAGACAATAGTAACTAACTTTTAATTACGTATTAATTGCTGGTGTTACTATATTCTCTGTATATCTTTAAAACGACAAATACAAACCGGTTTATCCAGTCCACTTCGCTGAGCGTACTTTAATGGCAGAATATCTTTGTTTTTAATTCATCTTTATCTCTATTATATAAAAGTGAACACTGAATGACTGACTGACATATCAAACTGTAGCCCAAACCACTGGACCTAGAATCGTGAAAATTTTTGTGAAGGTTCCCCTCAGGCCGTAGGCGAGCACTAAGAAGGGATTTTTTGAAATTCGACCTCTAAGGGGGTGAAAAGGGGTGAAATGTGTTTCCGAAGAAACGTCTATAGAGCTCGAACACGACAGCCTATTATTGTGATTTTTAATTTATTAGGACACGCATAAAAATGCATATTAGCCAATTTAAGAATTTTCCGGAATTCTTAATTTAAGGGGGTGACAAGACTTTAAAAGTTTTTCCGATTAACTATCGATATCTATCGAACCCTTCGGGATAGAGAGTTGGTATTCACTTCAAAATGTTGCTTTCATGTATACCCAAGAAGTTGTTTCAGGCTTTTTTTTTTAATTTGACCCCCATGCAGTAAAAAGGGGCAAAATGTTTTTTTATGAATCGTCTATATCACTGAAACACAATTGACTATCGTCGTGATTTTTACTTCAATATGTTACGTATACTCCAAGACGTTTCGCAATTCTTTAATTAAGGGGGTGAATATACGTGAAATGTGTTTTCGATTAGTCCTCTGTATCTATCGAACCAATCGAGATATCGAAATGCTCTTTGCTTTAATTGATGCTTTTGTAAATATTTCATATACCATTAAAATACATTTTCCGAATTTGGCCCCAAAGAGGTTAAAAGAGGGGAAAATGTGATTTCGATTCACAATCGAAATATATCAATTCCATTGATGTTTATTCAACGACGTGATTTTTGTTTTGTATTGATGCTTACTCAATTACCTGAAAAGAAATTTCGCGAATTTTCGAAATTCCCTACCTAAGGACGTGAAAAGTGGTAAAAATGATTAAATGTGTTTTTAATTAATCGTCGATATATCTTGAACCCATCGGGCTATTGTCGTGTTCTTCACTTCCAAGAGACACCAGTTAAGTAGGTATTCTAAAGCGTGATTCAAGAGTTTTTCGAAATTCACTCTCTTAGTAGGTGAAATGACCTGTAATGCGTATTAGATAAATCCTCGATATCTATCGAACCCGTCGAGATATACAGTTAATTTTTATTTCACGGTGATGATTACAAAAATAAACACAAAATGGACTTTTAGATTTTTCGAAATTCGAATTCTCAATAATATGCAGGGGTCATTTGTGGTTTTTAAAATAGGATCGATTGTGATTCACTGAACGGGCTACCGTCATGATTTGCGCTTCAAATTGATGCTTATACAAACGTCTAGGATGTGAAATTAAAATATTTCGAAATTCGACACCCAAAAGGGCGAAAAAGCGCAAAATTTGTTTTCCATCAACCCATGATATCTGTCTTACCAGCAGAGATATTGAGGTGCTGTTCGCGTCAGAGTGATGCTTACATAGGAATTTAAAAAAATACATGTAAGAAATTTTTCCTTGTGAGATAACTTTGTTGTTAAGAATAAAACTAAGTTTGTGAACTTTCAAGGCAGACGATCCGAAAAGCAAGTTCGACCAGCGAGAATTAAATTATACAGGAGTTCACGCTACAGAACCATATCGAGACCTAATACTGTACAATCTCTATGAGCCCAGGATATGGAAATTTTATTTCTTATTTAAATTTGTTTTCATGAATTATTTCAACATTACGTGACGCAGTTATTACTCCCTCAGGTCTACATTCCGAAAGGTTTTGGGCTCGAATTCCGTTAAAAGCTGCGTGCGAACGTTCAATTCTGTCACACAAAAACTGCAAAACAGATCGAATTAGTGCAATTTGCATGAAGCCGCACTGAAAAAAATACTTATTAGTCACTGCAAAATATTTTGTTGAAATTAACCTTACCAAATTTTTTTGTAGTTACCACAAACAATTTTGCTGTCCCCAATTAAGTTTTGCAGTGACTACAAAAAATTTGGTAACCACTACAACATTGTTTTGTGAGGTCTATATTGACGAAAAATTTTGTAGCCACCACAAAACAGTTTTTTCTGTGCGTTTAAAGGGGTAAAATGTATTATGCAGCTCACTTTCCACTCAGGTCCTTCGACAACATCAGCTAACATAATATATTATCTCACTATCCCAATGTTGGGCACCAAATACGTTTCCGAGAAATTTTTTCCCGCCAAAACTTTCTAAAGGACGTTAAACTGCAAGTGATTATTTTGAATATAAGTAATAGGGACACCGTCACCAATGGTTTTGCACAGGTTAAATCAGACGTTTTTCATTCGATTAACATCTTACATTTAAGAGTCTATAACTGACTTATACATCCAACTGCATCCCAAACCACTAGACCTAGAATCATTAAATATTTCGGATGGTTTTCTCTCAGGACGTAGGCGAGCACTTAGAAAGGATTTTTCGACATTCATCCTCTAAGGGGGTGAAAAGTGGTGAAATATATTTTATAAGATTCATGTAAATAGCATGAATCCGATGACCTATCGTCGTGACTTTTACTTCAATGGGTGAATTGTTAAGCACATTAACCAATTTAATGATTTTTTAAAATTCAACCATTAAAGTGTGCGATCACCTCAGTTTTCAACGTCTTTGTTTATTTTTATATTTGTACCAGATATTATTTTCTTATTTTAGACATAAATTGTGATTAAACCTTCCTCTTAGGGATTTTGTGCATCTCTCATAGTTTTTGCGTAATGAATCGTAAACGTCAATGTTTGCTCTTTACGGTTTTATGTACGCCACTAAAACTAACTGACCTATCTAACCGAAAAAAATTCACATTATATAACAATGTTGTAGGCTGTGATTTGACATATATAAAAATAAAAAAATAAAATACTTTTGTGTTTAATAAAAAATGCTGAATTTTGAAATGAAAATTAAAAAAATTTCAATAATTTTTATATGTGTCAAATCACAGACTACAACATTGTTATACGCTGTTAATTTTTTCGGTTTTTTATGTCAGTTGGTTTTAGTGGGATAGGGCCAACTTAAAACCGTAAAGTACAAATTTTGAAGTTTACGAATCATTACTAGAGCCACGATTTTGTCGCGAAAAGATTTTTGCAACAATTTGTTTCAGTGTCTCGCGTGCACCTCGGCAGCTCTGCTTCACGGCTATTGGCAGCGTGTTTTGCTCAGATACGTCCCTCATTTGGCTGCACCAATAACAATGAGGCTATTGTGACGCAATACGTCTGTGATTTGTCAGCAGAACCTCAAGACAAGTGACAGTTATAACGCCCAATGACCGACCATGAAACAGAGTTGCGGATGTCAACATAAGGCTTTGAAACCAAATGGTGCAAACATCTTTTCACCATAAAATCGTGACTCTACTCATTACGCAAACACTATGAGGGATACAAACATATCCTAAGATGAAGATTTAATCACAATTTATGTCTAAAATACGAAAAAAAAGTATCTGGTACAAATATAAAAATAATAAAAAAAAGACGTTGAAAACTAAGGTGAATTGCGCCCTTGAGGGCATGAAAAACCCTTAAATGATTTTTCGATTAATTATTGATATCTATCAAACCCTCCGGGATACAGAGTTGCTTTTAACTTAAAAATTTTACTTACGTAAATATTCAAAAAGTAATTTTAAGATATTTTAAAATTCGACTCCCGAGCAGTAAAAAAGAGTAAAATGTGTTTTTTTATGAATCGTCTATATCACTGGAACACAACTGGCTATCGTCGTGATTTTTACTTCAATTGGTTACTTATACAAATGACTATGACAGGACTCCAAGACGTTTCAAAATTCTTTGATTAAGGGCGTGAAAATACGGGAAATGTGTTTCCGATTATTTCATCATATCTATCGAACCAATCGAGATATCGAAGTGTTCTTTACTTTAGACTGATGCTTCTGTAAATATCCCAAATACTGTAAAATATATTTTCCGAATTCGACTACAAAGAGGTTATAAAATGGTAAAATATGTTTTCGATTCACAATCGGTATATATATATAGATCGCATGGGTTTTGAAATACCGATTAGATTTTTGTATATGGTTGATGCTTACTCAAACACCTGAAAAGTAATTTCACGAATTTTCGGAATTCACCATCTAAGGAGATAGAAAGGGGTGAAAAGTAATGAAATTTGTTTAATTCATCTTCGATATGTCTTGAACCCAGTGGGATATTGTCGTGTTTTTCACGTCCAAGAGACGCCAGTTAAGTAGTCTAAAATGTTATGCAAGGGTATTTCGAAATTCAGTCTCTTAGGAGGTGAAAATACCTTAAATGTGTTTTAGATAAATCTTCGCTATGTAACGAACCAATCGAGATATTCAGTTTATTTTTACTTCAGGATAATGATTACATAAATAAATGCAAAATATTTTTTTAAGATTTTTTAATATTTGCACTCTCAGTACTGTACAGGGGTGATATGTGATTTTTAAGGTATGATTGATTTTGCTTTGATTGAACAAGCTACCGTCGTGATTTTCACTTCACTTGGATACTTGTACAATTACTTAAAATATGAAATTAAGATTATTCGAAATTCGACTCCAAAAGGGGCTAAAAAGCATAAAATGTGTTTTCTATCAGCCAATGATATTTATTATAATCAGTAGAGACATTGAGATAATCACGTCAGAATTATGATTACATTAAGTACCTAAAAAAGTAAGGCGTGAATTTTATTTTATTAGATAACTTGATTATTGAGAAAAAAAACTTAGTTTGTAAACTTTCAAGACAGACGAGTGCGACCAGAGAGAAATAAATTATACAGGAGTTTCTTTCTACAGTCCTACCGACACGTGTTGTTGTCCAACCTCTATTAGCACAGGAAATAAACATTCAATTTTTAAAATTAATTTTCATGAATAACTTCAGTGTTATGCGGCGCAGTTGTTTGTTGCTCGGAAAAAATCTGTCTTAATACCACGTAAACTACGTATTTAATACGATTACCCTCGTACATTAAAGAGACTGTAATTACCCCACACCGTCATATAGGCAGGGCTATAAATAAGGCCCAGGCAAAGTCGCTGTTAGTGGCAGGGACAGACCTAAGACTGCTATTCGCATGGACAGCTATAGCTACTTATCCTGCTGCAGAGTTAACCCAACTAGGATATTTGTCATTCTAACGCTTGGATGACTGACCTACTTATCTGGTGTACAAGGATGTTTTTTTAAATTAAAGTAAATATTATCTGCTATGAGTAATACACGCGAACAAAGCCGCGGACGCACTGCTAGTTTCTCTATAAAATGGCTGCCGAGCTGCGGCTTTGCCCGCGTGAAATTATGTAATGTAAACAGTAACTCTGGATAAAATATGTGATGAAGGCATTTAACAGCTAGCGTACTCAATAACAGTGAACTATAAATTGTCTTAGCTCAGTGTAAGGAGCGCGCGCAATATGCTTGTATGACGTCATAGTAATTCCCATCGCAAAGCCTTGCACGGGATAAGAACCCGTAACTCCACCCCCTACCACACCACAAACTTTATACAATACCTGAGTGAATGCTTAAAGGCAGGCCGTGATAATTCTCTCGTATGTAGTGGCTACAGTCCAAAGAGGTTTTGTTTATGAGTAGGTTGGCAATAAAGAAACAACTGTTGAAGTATTTTTCAATGATCATTCCTTTTTTTTTTCGGTAGACTTTAACACTTTACTACTGCTTCCCACATCCTTAATTTTCGAATTTCATAAAATCTTGAATTTTATTTCTAGATATTTACATAAGCTTCATTCTTATCAAAATAATCGTCTCGATATCTCAACGGGTATAAGCGGTTGAGATGATTATTTGAAAACACATTTTATTTTTTAACATCTTTCAAGGACGAATTTCGAAAAATCATGAAATCACTTTTTTGATATTTATGTAAGATTTATTTTAAAGCAAAAACCATTTCTATATTTCCATTTATTTAGGAGATAAATGGGATTAATTAAAAACACGTATTATTTTAAGAGTTTTAAGGACGAATTTCAAAAAATCCAAAAAATTATTTTCAGATATTTACTCAAGCATAATTTTAAATGAAATTCACCTCACTATCTGAAATGGTTTAGGAGAAATCACGGATTAATGAAAAAACTCATTTTACGGCTTTTCACCCCCTTAATTTTCGAATTTTGCTAAATCGAAAGATTCGCAAATATTCATTTGTTTGGGCAATTTTTTGAAGTTAAAAAAAATTATGATAACTTTCTCGGTTAATGAGATATCAGGGATTCTTTGAAATACATTTAACACCTTTTCACCCCTTTAATGATCGAATTTCGAAAAATCCATTCTTAGTTGGTGCCTACGTGGTAAGGGGAAGCTTCTCTCAAGATTTCACGGTTCTACGTCTAGCGGTTTGGGTTGTGCGTTGATCAGTGAGTGAGTGAGTGAGCGAGTGTGTCAGTCAGGACACTTCATTTTATATATTAAGATTGCGACCTCTGGCGTCAACTATTAAGTATGGTACAATCTAAACACTTTTATTGTTAATTTTGTAGCTTTGTTTTTATTTAAATGTGGAAGGAAACTATAAATTATTTGAAAGGAAAGAAATAACTAGGGATTTAAAAGTACTAATTTCATCCTGAACCAACTATATCTTACTCTGTCTACGATATCCTATGCACTGGCTCTATGTTGAGGTAGACGCTGTCTATGCTCCTTAACTTAACTGCATTATTTAGCCAGTTTATTGCTGTGTTGAAACGCTGTACCAGTATTCAAGAGGACCCGGTTTCGACTCTCGGTTCATTCATCCGGTCCGGGCATCTTATTTCGGGTTATGTTTGTTCTCCGTAATCGCTACTCGTGAATGCTGCGTTATGCCCTTATTACAGCTAGCTTTCCTTCCAGTTTTGTATTGTTATTTTTTGTTAGACTGTACGTCATAGCGGGTTTAAAATGCTTAAAATCCCGGAGTTTCTACATTTTTGACGATAATTATTTTTTTAAAACATAAACGGGAGTAGATATCGTAAAATCGCTCTGTATTTTTCTTTATAACTGGTTTTACTACGTTTACTAATTTTGTCGAGACAAAATACAGTATGATCGCAGTTAATTAGTTAATTAATAAAAATTTCCTTTTAATTGATAGTCTCAATACCGTTTATCTAAAAAAAATTACATTACATAATATATCCAATTTTCAAAAAAGTTACAAAGCAATTTTTCGGTATTGGCTCTCGTCTGGGTTTTAAAAAATTATTCTCTCGAAAGCTAGAAACTTGGGAATCAAGCCAGGCGAAAACTTTCGCTACATAATCGTACCACATATTTTACAAGGAATCATCTAGCAAAATTTGTAGAATATTTTTGTAATATTCCGGTATATCAAATGTAGTTAAGTTCCCTAACGCTGAGAACCCATATAGCATATAAGCCTGCGGCAAGCTTACAATTGACTTGATTTTGGCTTGCCATTACAAGCCCTATTTAGTAAGTTTGATTCAAACTTGAGTCAAGCCTACTTTGTACTGTTTCATCCTGCCTTGTACGAGGCAAGCTTGCTACAAGCTTGCAGCAACCTTGAATCAAGCTTTCCTGGCAAGCTTGCTGCAGGCTTGTCGTGTAGAAAGCTCGATTCAAACCTGATCCAAGCTTATGACTTGACATGACAAGCTTGCAGACTTGTCATGTCAAGCTTGATTCAAGCTTGAATGAAGCTGGTTTTGCTATCAGGGGCTAGCAGTGTGCGCGCGTTGTGTTGCAGATAATTGCGCTGGAGAACAACATGCAGAAGCCCGGGGACTTTGTCGGCTACACAGGAGTTCTGAACAAAGGCATGTCCTTGATCGTCTTTCTCTACGTGCTGATTGGCTTCATTGGCTACGTCAAATACGGCGGCAGTACCAAGGGCAGCATCACGCTCAATCTGCCCACAGAACAGATGTGAGTACACGTTCATAAGTTGGTCATACGTAAAACTATTTTCCAGACAAATAACTGAAACTCATCTAATGGGTCCGCACCCATATTAATTAAACTGCGACGACGTATTTATTTTAGAAAATTATTCGCGTTCTAAATGTACACTCTAAATTTCTTTTAACCTTTTGCAAGGAAATCCTTTTTAACTGAGTTTCCCAAAAAATTTCCTTGTAAAACAAGGGCTGATCGAGTAAAATAACAAAGTATGTATATGTATAATTACACGGTATTGTCTTGCATTTGTACGCGCATTAAGGAAGAAAAACATATAGGCCATGATTACATCACTTCAACTGCTTTTACGATTAATATAATTTAAATAATAAACGTGAGAAAATATAAATTCTACTGATTTTACGACACCATTATTTAAATCAGAAACGAGATAATATATAAAAAATTGTTTCACAGTTTTGTTATAAACACTGTATTATGTGTTAAATTATTTTTTCAAGACAAAATACACAAAGATTTGAGTAAATTTTCCAATTAAGGAATTTTTAACACTGCACTAATTAGCCAAATACAAGTAATTCTTTGTCTAGAAAAAATTAGACTACATAGTAAAGCCAATTTTTACTAAAACTGTGCAACCGTTTTTCGGTATCTCCTTTCGTTAAGAAATAAAATTTATTATTGCGAAAAGAGTAGAAATGATTTATGGTGACCTTAAATATATTTGTTTTATGAATTTATACACGCCATACTGTGTTATTACTTACATTATTTGTGGTAACATTTAACTGACATGGACATTTCTTACTCTAATAGTTTCCACATAATGGCAAGTCAAAGTAAAAATTATCATATATGCTGTTGTACAAATTACAAAAACTAAATGACTTACTAAAATATAACTATTCACGCTGAAACAAGATAACATGGGCTACTTTATTATGAATATAAAATCATGCAACGTATTTTTTTAACGTACAAAAAATGAAAATTGTAAAATATTCATTACATTGATGTAATTTAAAATATTTATTTTCTACCCCTTTAAAATATTAGCGAATGATATTCAATTCAACCGTCAATTATTTTTATGCCAATGTTTTTACGTAATCGTGGCATGTAAATTGCGACACTGACATAATTTTATGCGAAAATTATGAAATCTTTAATCTTTATAAAATAATTTTATTTTATGATAGTGACAAGTACCTTTTAAATTAAAGCCATGAATTCTTTACCTACTGTATGTGCGAAAATATTTTATCTTTCATAAGTGAGGACAGAGATCGTTAACATATTTGACAGTTCTGTTTTAAATACTATTTACCATGTTGCCAAATTTTATGAAGACAAAATCACCACGCTTTTAGTTCAATATTAAAGTAATTTTAATTATTTAACTAGTAAGTTGAAACGATAGTTTTTGTGTAGAAACACAATTCTCTGTGTATAGATATAATTGCTACGCAGAAGAAACGAATTTCAACAGAAGTATTAGATGGTTTTACTGTATATGCTCTAATGTACGCAGAAGGCACACACAAACCTTTATAAATTCCGGGTAAAGTATGCTATAAAATTATTACAATTTGTACCATAATTGATTAAGCTAAAATTACTATCAGTAACTTTATATAGGAAAATCACATGTAACGTTTTTGTACCATATTTTTTTGGTGATTAATTGTTCCTATGTATTTAAATGTCTTCAAAAAT
This sequence comes from Medauroidea extradentata, assembly GCA_003012365.1. Lineage (NCBI taxonomy): Eukaryota > Metazoa > Arthropoda > Insecta > Phasmatodea > Phasmatidae > Medauroidea > Medauroidea extradentata. The sequence goes on from PNEQ01104040.1 coordinate 61,383, forward strand.
TGGGGAGAGATAAGTTAACCTATAGTTCTCTTGCAATGATTCTACATGACACAATAGTGAAAGATTCCATTACTATTCATGTGAAGCAGTTTACCAATAATATACCTTATGGTATGCCGAAGGTAATACAATTTGAATAAATGTTATGGCTCAAAAACTGAGGGTAAAATAATATTGTGTAACACTCCCCTTTAACGGCAAGCAGAGACAAAAGGGGTAAAAATGTACAGTATGGTTGTGGTGTTGTCCACAGAATGGCGCAGGTCGTGAAGATAATGTTTGCCGTGGCCATCTTCATCACGTACGCGCTGCAGTGCTACGTGCCCGTCGAGATCGTGTGGAACTCCTACCTGAAGCACCGCATGGAGGACCGCTCCGAGTGCATGCAGATGTTCGTCGAGTACCTCATGAGGACAGCCATGGTCATCAGCACGTGTAAGTACATGCATGCATGGTGTTACAAAATTGCGTGTATTCGGAAAATCCTGGTAAACCGAAATCAGGATGTTCCGAGCTGGGGTTTAAACCCAAGTCCTCGCGAATCAGAGGCGATTGTTTTCCCAGTGCTCCACGACGCTTGGTTACAAAAATCTTAAAGTTGTTATAAAATTTGTCTTCGCTTATGACATTTAAAAAAAATAAAGACGCCAATTATTGAGGGTTTATACAGGATGTCCTGAAATTGCAGTATAATGAGCACGTCACGCTAATCCTGGAGTAATTTGAAGACAAATATGTTTTTGGCAGAATGTTGTACGACAACATTTTTGACGCGTAATGTGGCAACACAGCACGTAGAAAATCTATTTTTGCGCTCCATGTCTAGGTATTATTGTATGTACATTACGTCGAGTAAACGTGAATTAATTTTCGGACTGCTCGAAATTTAAACCTGCGCCCATAATATGATGGAAAGAATAATATTTGTAAAATATCTGTGTAGAGCAAGAGGGGACTAACTACAGTGCTATGTTGCCACATAGTACTCGTAGAATATAATCGTACAACATTTTGCCACAAATATTTTCGTCTGTAAATTAGCCCAGGATTAACGTGGTGTGCTTACATTATTATACGGCCGTTTCTGGACAGCCGGTTCCTCTGTATTGTGTATAAAGGATCAGAGTACGAAATTTTTCGATACAGTCCCTAGCCGTCCAAATTTGTAACTTAGTGGCATGTGTGGGTGGTGTTTGCAGTCCTGCTGGCAGTGGCCATCCCACGGCTCGAGCTCTTCATCTCACTGTTCGGTGCGCTGTGCCTGGCAGCGCTGGGGATCGTCTTCCCGGCCGTCATCGAGATGTGCCTACTGTGGCCCGACAAGTTCGGCCGCTGCCGCTGGCTGCTCGTCAAGGACCTGCTCATCATCCTGTGCGGTCTCGCCGGACTGCTCATCGGCTCCTACACCAGCGTGCTCGAGATCGTCAAGTCCATGCTCTGACCTGTGCTTCCATCCAGGGATTGCACATTCGGGACTTCGTCAGTTCCTTCGTCCGTGGGAGGTCGCGGCACCTCCCCGTCGGCAGCCGATAGGATGTCCTTTCCACGTCATTCACGGACTTTCTTGTTGGTTTGTGCTTCAAGAAACTACACCATGTTGGCCTTAGCGATATTGGAGTCTCTTCTCGGCTGCTACGCTTCCTTTGTCTGTGTATGTTCATGACAAGCCTCGCTCGTCGGCCAGGGACTCGTCTTATGCGTTCCTCCAGAGAAAAATTACTCCATGTTGAACTCGATGTGCTTGGAACTTCCTTTTCCTTCGTCAGCTGGTACTTCACGAGATATTTTCTACTTGGATGACGGTGGTGTAATGTCCCTTCCTCGTTGAACAGGTCTGCCATTCCTCAGTGATCACAACATTGCGTCAATTTACAAATATTAGGTAAGCACCTTCATCTGACGAAATTCTCTCTGATTAAGTAGCTCCCTTTCATCACACATATTTTCGTTCTCAATGTATTCTCTACATTAGCATATAAATGCCACTCCTGATTGTCCACTGCTGACTTCATGATAGAAAATCACGTAATCCACTTTTCTCGAAATCCTTTTTAATCATGAAAGCCCAGTAGTTTCTAGTAGGTATTTATTCGTGAGTTTGCATTGAAAGGGAGTGTGAGAAGAAATATATCTATAGGAAGGAAATAGTTCCGAGACCACTTCGGGAATTTAACGAAAGATCTAAGGACCTGCCAGTAATTTTCACTCGATCAATGACTAGGAAACGAAATTACTGATACAAAAAAGTGTTTGCGGTCTAAAGAAGTGGCCTTCTGATAATTTTGTCAGGGCTATTTGAGTTGGTTTGCATCGATTAATTCTGAATCGCAGACATTTTGCCATGCATCGCGAAGTGCGTATGATCCTTGGTCAGTATTTTTTGTTATTGTTGTCGAAACACCGAAGAATGGGATCAATAAGCACATCTTAATTTCGGTAAATAACGTAGTAAATTTCCCAAAATTTGCTTCCTCTTCCCTGTCACGCGTTAAACAGGTTGGCGTAAAAGTTTCTCAGGCAAAAGAGGAGAGAAAACCGAGAGGGGGACGGCAATTACTATGATTAAATAAATATCCCCCCCCCCGTGTAAATTCATATACTTACAGAGGTGATATTAGTTTCAAATTTAAAACGTTATATTACATCATACTTCATCCCATATTTCAATGAGGGACTAGTTTATGTAAATAACGGCTTTGCATTTGAATATTTGGAACCATCCTTTGGACGACAATGTGTGGATATGACAGATTTAAAGTGTGCATAGGACATTTTATATCCCGAGACTATGCAATCCTTCATTACAGTTCTTGCTGTTATTTAGGGATATACTTTTAAACGTACCGAAAGATTACAATTTTTGTTTACTCCAGACTTACTGCGATACCTGTACCTGTCGTGTAGTCTAATGTGTTTGTTTTAAATTAATGTTCATAGACTGGTACGAACTGGTGTGCGCTACATTAGAATGCTGCATACGATTATTTTAGTATTTATTAGTTAGAATGTGTTACAATTGAGGAATCTGAATCTCCTTTTTAAAATTTCCTGTTAAAATGTAATAAATTTTTATATTTAATTTATTAAAAAGACAATCATAAGGTATTTACATATTTATATTAGCAGATGACATTTCACAAAATGTTTATTTTATGGATGTAGAATTTGTACACAACAATATATGTATTTTACGTAATTTATTTGTATAAAATTACAGCATGAAAACATGTAAAAAGTTTCTTAAATAAAGAAAATAGCGCTTTACTTGATATTTTAATATATTTTTCATACATGAGGGACCTATAGTTTTGGAAGTGTGGTCACAAAAATTAAGAAAATTATGTTGCATTACTTTTCATGGATTGTATTATGGATAACCTGACTGTATGATTTTATAGTATACACATTCCTCGTTTCAATATACTAATAGTTATTTTACAGGCAGTCAGCTAACTTAAAAAAATTCTATTACTGAAAGAAGAGCAGTGTTTTGCAATATGTTGTCAGTGAGAAAAAAATAAGGTGTTTAATGATGTCATGCTGATTTGATATTATTTTTCATTGTCAGAAGCATTAACCTCACGCACACACACACACCTACACCACACACACACACACACACACACACACACACACACACACACACACACACATATATATATATATATATATATATATATATACACACACACACACACACACAAACATATAAATATATCGTCGGATTAGTGGAAAAAGTTAGTAAGTCCAGTTTATGAAGTATTGAGAAATTATCATTTGAAGTTTCATATACTTGTGATAAATCAGAATGTTAAATTATTATGTAAATATGTTGTCTGTTTTTTATATTGCACTAATTACAGTATGTAATTATAAACATACACATAGTGTACTGAAAAGTCTAAGAGCATTGTTACAAAATGGAGGGTAGTGTGAAACTTACATAATTTTTCGTGACCATTAGTGTGGAGATGTAGATATACAAAAGTTAATATAACATTTTTCTGAAATGAAACACACTGAAATAACTAGGTAAATTATTTTCTGTGCCATTAAATGCATTATAAAATTGACAAAACCTAGGTACAATACACTAATTTACATGTACTTTAATAAAGACCATTGCAAACAAACATGTTTTGGGAGGCTCAAATATACTATTTTTTCTGTCATAACACAATGGTAAATTTACATTCTCATACCGTCTGTTATCTCACAACTATGTGATTAATTTAAAAACCGTTTTTAAGTTAATATTACCAAACAGAATAGCACAATAGGCACATAACATTACTATTATGTACTCAAACCAATAGTTATTTTTGGATTCAATAAACAATATCGTCCATTATTTCACCATCTTCATCCTCAGAGTTGTCTTCGACAGCTGACATTGGAACATGATTCTTCTGGGGGGCACTACTTGGAAGACTCTTGTTCCATGCGTGCAATTCCTGGGGAATTACTCCAGATGTGCACAGACATAGAGCATCGTTCTTCTTTTCGTTGGAAATAGGAATCACATTTATTTTTTTTAACTAGCTGGCCCTGCGAACTCTGTTCCGCTTTAGAGGCAATAAGTAAGCAGATTTTGGATTAAGTATTTTGATGATTCTTTATTTTTCATGTATTTTGGTGCATAGGTTGAACTCTTCACTTGTTTTATTATCAGGCACATGAACAAACAATGCAGATGGTCTTCCTACCCGTTAACATGCTTTGTCGGGATATAATATAATATTTAATATAATACAAATTACTGATTATTACTGATTATTGATTTCTGACAAAATTTATAATTATCAAACTTTCAAACATACTTAACCATAGACAAAATTATGTTTAGCTGTCATTTGCGTTTTGTTATTCCATGTCATATGCGTTTTTGTTATACCACATTTTATAGTGACTTGTATTCTCTTTGACGTCACACGGGAACTCGGTCGAACGGAATAAAAAGTATCCTATGTCCTATGTCCTTCTTCTGGTTCTAAGCTACCTCCCCACCAATTTTCAGCCAAATCAGTTCAGCCGTTCTTGAGCTATACATAGTATAACTAACACGACGTTCTTATATATATATATATATATATATATATATATATATATATATATATATATAAGTAGGTTCTTCTTTTCATACTTCAGACTTTTGATACTTAGCCAACTGACAGTATTGCTGAATTCATCTTTGGTGGTATTCTTTCCTGTCTGTGATGTAAGGTGAGTTTGGTCATTCATATCACTGAACTTGGATTAGTTCTGTAGCATGGTATGGAGGAGCATTTCGTCTTTTTCTAGAAGAACGAGCCAGTCTAAAAATATTTAGCCAATCCAGCATGGAGAAAACAAGTACATACTTTTCTTGATGATTAAAAACATTACAGAAATTATATATCTAAGCTAGAGCGCTGAGTACGGCGTGTGTCTACACATAACTTGTCGCTGGCAATACTAACGGGAAAGACTGGGCTTGTCGCTGTTATCATGCACTGAATGCACGCATACAATATTTTTTTCAGAATATGCTGTCGGATAGTTTATTCGAATACTTTCTAAAAAAAAAAAAGCAAGTGTACTTACCAACTTTTACATGTCTAAAGTAGTGTTCCAATGGACTTACAGAAAACAAGGTAAAACAAAACTGCCATAGGCGTCAGTAATAGGGCTTGCAAACTTTTTCGGAGCAAATATATTGCCCTTACAACTTCGCCTGTGGTCCTAACTCAATGTCACAAAAAGTGGACTTACCCACTTTTTCCACTAAGCCGACTATATATATATATATGTGTGTATGTATATGTATATATACACATGCAGGATGTTCCGGGAGTAGACGTCAATAAAGAGGCGGGTGATAGAGGGGCCCCAAGACCTACCAAATAAACCAAACTTGTATAATCCGATTCGCAACTGTCTAAAAGTTATGCATTTTTAAAGATAATTTGGCTGTACTCTACCTTGAACAAAAAATTTACTAATGGTGGAAAAAGTAATGGTCTATGTGGAAGGAAATTTGTTTACACCAAAGGTGATTAGTGTCGTCACATATGAAAACACAATTCACGTCACTAAGGGCCGTATTTATAAACGGCTTTCGATTGAAAACCAACTGCTCACAGATGTTTTCTCTATGGGGATAGCAGTTGGTTGTCGTTCGAAAGCCGTTTATGGATACGGCCCTAAGAGTACAGCTTCGTGGTGTAAAAATATCACTTACACAAAAGTTGTGTTTGGTTCGGTAAGATGCCTTCAGTTTGTACAAGGTAAAAAAAATATATTAATGGGTTACATAAATGATCACCCGCCATTGGAAAAACTACCCCCACTAAATTACCAATTAATTAGTCAAAAAATCAATACTTTAAATTAACAAACGTCGATGCAGTAAATGTGAAAACATAACGTAATGCAGTAGATTCACACAATGTTAAAATCAGCTATAAGGTTGAAATTAGTATGTGAGTAAATAATTAAATGTAACTTTATCGAAATAAAATTATTACGCAGTGTTTGAAATTATTAAAATGTATTTTGAATGTAATATGTTTAATTTTTGAGGATAAAATGAAATGTTATAAATAAAAGTGGTAGGAGTCAGTTATTTCACAAAACAAAATTGATATTATCGAAATAGGAAGTTAAAATAAATTAATTACATCACAAGATACCCTTACATACTTGCTGCTTCATATTCGCAGCGGCATCGGTAATGTAGAGGCTAGTGTGCTAGCCTCCCGTCATGGCGAACAGGGTGTAATTCCTGAATAGCCTCACAAACATACGCTCAGCATTTTATTAACAATACCACATCTTTGCATACAGGATATTTGTTAATATGCGGTACATCTAGGGTGTAGAGTGGTGTACAATCACCAACATGTCTTGCAGCTGATCATATGACACCCTAACAAACACGTCTTTTCTAGTCCAGAAACAATGCAAAGTCTTGATCCGATGGAAACGAAAGGAATGTAATGGAGCGATTTGTGCAGCTCTTCACAGCGATGTCTTGTAAGCCGATGAAGGTGCCGGCCCCCGTAGCGCAATCGGTAAAGCCGGCCTCACACGATGCCCAATTTCATAGCAGTTTCTATGCCCATTTTCTGGTAGCATTTCTGCTTCCGTCTGAGTGCAGTTCCAGCACCTCCACAAGGGGTTTGGTTCTGGGCATGGCAGATTCTGTACCCGAAACGTTACCCAAAAACGTAATAGAACATGTCCTATTTTTCGGGAGTTCATATTACCCAGAAT
>PNEQ01104048.1:0-25914 GCA_003012365.1 Medauroidea extradentata
ATCTTGCTCCATAGCTTCGGTTTTTACGGCTTCTCGTATGCGAAATCCCCAGTTCGGCCGCCTGCCACCACACGAGTAGATTTTCGTATACGAATCTCGTGTACGAGGACGGCAGAATGTTCAAGCATACCAACAACACATTTCGAGTGGTCAGGCGGGCGATTCGCATACGAACGAAAACTCGAGCATAGGCCCTCTGTTAGGGGCAGTGAACTTCGAGAGGGCGTTTGTGGGGGTGTGGAATGCCTGCCAGGGGAGGGAAGGTTACAGCGTGACATCAGACATCATGAGGGGTAGCTGCGAGGGGTGTCCACGACTCATACATTATACTGTCTTTGCTGTGTGTTGCAAACATATTAAGTAACTAGTAGAACAAATTCAACTGAAGCAAATTAACTAGGCAGAGACTTATCAACTAACGTAATAAAAATACAGTAACCAACAAAAAGCAGTATACTAAATTAAAAAATTATTATGATTATCAAATTATTTATGGTATTATTTAATTAAGAGAGAAAAAATTAGAAAGGAAACCATGAAAAAGTAGCTCTTGACAAGAGTAAGAGTGTTTGATTATTATATGTACATCTCTGCTATAAAAAAAAAAGAACTTGCATTAATTGAAGAGGAGATAAAGTTCAGTTGCATTGGTAACTCGCCTTTTTTGGTTGCCGTTTTTTACGATGACGTTTCCATCAGCCGTCCAGACGTTTCTCAGTCCGTACTTGCTGATGGCCGCCTGCAGCGCTTGCAGTCTGGAAGCTGTGAGATCCTCGCGTATGGTGACGCCAGTCCCTTTCAGCTGACTCTTGCTACGGAAAATCGCACTTCGTTTTTTGTAGCTTAGAAGCTTTACAATAATTGGCCTTGGCGCACTTCCCTTCTTCACACCTACACGATGGCTCCTGTCTATATCCAACACTTCCAGTTCCACACCTATCTGCTCGGCAATCCGGACAGCGATGTCGTCTGTATCTTCGCCGTTCTTTTCTTCTATCCCGAAAATCCTTAGATTTGATAGTCTTTGGTATTGCTCTAGCTCGTCATAACGCTGCGCACATTTCTGTTTGAGCTGTTTCACTTCTTCGGTGAGGCTGATTACCTTTTTCGTAGCTTCTGCGTAGCCACTAATGTTAAACTCTAAAGTATTTTGTAGAGTTTCGACCACCTTCTTCGTGACGATGTCACTAATTGTCTCAGCTATCAGTTTAAGTATGTCCGGGGATTTTAAGATTCCCTCTACCACGCACTGTAACTGAGCTGCAATGCTACTAGTTTGGTCAGCCCTCATATCCGTAGGGACTTGAGCGCGCTCCTCCATGGCGACGGCACAGCTTGCTTCACTACCACCGCTCATTTCTTGTTTGCACTGTTACCACTTCAGCAAGACGATAAAAATTAAAACTGATGTTGAAAAACGATCCAGTAAGGTTTAACGTACGCGTTCAGTCCTTTTCCGCGTTACAACTCTTCAAAAAACCACCCTGCTTTCGACTAAATAGCAGAGATGCACACGCGCGCTCTCACACAACGGCCGCCATCTCTTTCATGGCGTGTATGCATTCTTCTTCTTAAACTTGATGTTCGCTACACTAACACAGTGTCAAACACGTCCTAACTTACGACGTTACTACGGCTAGCATGTGCGTCGCATTTTATTGGGCCTCGTTGTGTTATTTATATATTTACGGGCGAAAAACACATACCCGCCAGGGACTCAGAGCAGGCGCGTGGATAGTACATACGACGTGTGTCTTTCAAAAATTAATTACGACCATAACCAAAACAAGAATGATTAATAAATGTAAGGAAGCATATGTTCGCTGTACCATTGCTATTTCACTGCTTGTGTTGCTGACAAGTAAAGCTCAACACTCTGCTTCCTGATATATAATGTCTCAAATTACTTCAATTTTTGTTACTTAAAGATGGTTGCAATGGAACAACACACGTAAATATATAAGCATGAAAGAATAGTTACGTCACTGCACACTTCTGAACGTGCTATAATTTTCAATATCAATACTTAGGGAATCATGTTGTTTCTTTTCAGTGATTCTGAGAGGAAAATTTAGCATTTATATATTTTTTTCTGAGATGTACTGTTGAAGTATTTTAATGTAACAATTGAGGTTGTTTTTGGACTGTATTTCCCTTTAGGCTATTAATTAAATTTAAACTTTTTTTAATGCGAAAACATTGTTTTTTAATTTTTATCACAGTACATATTAAATTCATTGAAATTGTAAGAAAACAAAACACGACTATCTAGTGTTTAACTGGTTTTCCCAATTTATTTCATTAACACATCTCGTTATAAGTGTTTATAATAACAGCAAACGTATTGTCAAACATTTTCATAGCATTCCCTCAGGTCACTTTGTTTCTAGGAATATAAGCGATTTTATAAATTGATAAAAAATATCTTAGATAAAATTACGTGCATAAAAAATAATACTTTATTGTGACAGCATATGGCTGATATGTCTCTGCTTTACTGTTCTAATTTCTGTTTCAAACAAACGACGTGACACAAATAGACGGTTTAAAACGTGTACGAAGTAATGTTCTGTGTGCAAAGAGAAAGTAAAATATGTACACGAGGCAGGAGTTTGGCGTATCCTTAAAATCTGCACAGGCTAGTTTATCACGTAATATTGTATGTTAAAAGACAAGAGAAAGTTATTCAACTACTTTACAATATCAAACACTATATTTGATGAACTTTTCAATCGACTGAGTATGCTACTCCTCATGCCGAACAGCAAACTAAAAGACGAAAGTTTACCAACCAGATGATTTGCGGCAGGTTGGATCTCGTTTAGATAGCCTGCTTGTTCAAACTTCAAAATACTAGGCAAGTGGATTTCCCAATTTCCAAGAAATGCTTTAGAACTTGACATATAACGATATACTGATAGTAGTAGCGTTACTTTAGTTAATGCACTGTATACATTTTTAATGGCGCAAAAATGAAGGCATTTTTTATTCGGGTCCAGTCGTTTATGTTCGGTAAAAGTCGAGTGGACTTAGCAGTGCTAAGATGTAACCGGATAATTTAGTGAGGCCGCAGTGGTCGAATGGTCAGACAATTCGCCTCCCATTATTGCGATCGGGGTTCGATTCCCGGCGGAGTCAGTGCCCGGACTTTCGTATGTATGGATCGTGCCGGGATATCCTGCTTCCCCCGCACCACCATTCCGGCGCCGCTCCATACTCACCTCATGCCAACCCTCGCCAGCTCTAAAGACCTAGAGGATTAGCGTTGACCAAGCTATTTCACTCACTAACTTTTGATAAGTCAGCAGATGGCAGATCGTGTGTTTTTGAGGACATGAAAACCTATTTATTTTCTCGTTAGGTTATTTTCTTACTATAATTTTATTTATTTCCTTTCGTTTATTTAATTTTTATTATCTGTCCTACTTAATTCCTTATATACTTTATTAATTTAATTTTACCGATCAATTAAAATTTTGTATTATTCATTTTCGTGTTTATGTTATTCCATTTTTAGTAATTTTTTTATTTCCTTAATTTATATTTTATCTACAATACACTTTCATCTATTAATTATTTATATTATATCTCTTTTAATACATTTTATATATAAATTATTATTTTAATTATTTCGATACATAATTATTTTGTAAATTCCTTTAATTTGGAATAATTAAATTTATTAGATAACTATCCACGTGTTATTTATGTTGTTATTTAATTATTTTCTTACATATTTTCATGGATTTGTAGGAAGTAAGGAAATTCAGGTCTTCTCATTTGTCAGGAAATCATAATTTCTTTAATATTAAATATTTTGTGTAAAATACAGGATCTGTCTAAACGTATCAATGGATATTTCACGGAAAATGTGATATATTTATACAGGATGAGTTTTGAACACATTTCCCTATGTCATTTGCAGTATGGTATTTGTATTATTTCATTCATTTGTCCCCCTCCCACTACAGATCATTTTTAATATTAATAATGTTCCAATATGCTTCTTACTATGCTATATACCTAACTTCTACGCCCAAATTCTCACACACTAGATAATATACAGAGGTACATAGTTCCCCAAAAACAAGTTAATCTTTCAGTAAATAATTTTTTGTTCGCTAATTTAGCGAGCAAATTGTGTAGCAATGAAAAGACATTACTAATAATGCACAAATTAACAAGCACAGATTGAGCAAACGTTTTGATGGTGACCCAAAGAAATGAATTTTTAATATTTTATATAGGGCACACTTTACCCGCGATTTTCTGCCTGTAGACCTAGGAGAGAATGTACGTCGTCCAGTTTCAGGGTGTTCGCGTGGTGAAAATTGATAATTTTGTATCTGCACGTCATAGTGCACGTTTTATAGAAATTACTTGTGACTATAATTCTCCCTTGTAATAATTTTTAGCTCTCTCCCATAGCAGCATGTCAAAGTCAGAATTCGCAAGTTACGGGACCATAGCCATAACAAAAACTAAGAGACTTACCCGAATGAAATAATTTACACTGAAATAAGATACTATGAGCAATATCCAAAAAGACTTAAAAACGTAAAACAGTTATTATGTCTCTTTTAAAAATTTACATTAATTACGTAAGTTTCCATCGTTTTCTGATTTTTTCAAAAAAATACAAAGGAATTTCCCTTAAAGTTAAAACTAATTGCATGCATCTAAAAATATTATATAATAATATATTACATTTATCGTGCTACGTTATAACTTTGTGAACCTGCAACGAAAAAAAGAATAGTTAACTCAAAGTTGGATGAAAAATTGTGTAAAAATTAAATTGGATTTGTATTGGTCTTGTAATTCTTGACATACGTGTATAAAAATTAAGTATTCGTGTCGTGAAATCTTCAAAATTATGCGATATATTAATAAAGTAACATTATCCCTAACGACATTACATTCAACTAACTTTACTCTGTACTAAATGTGTACCGAATCTCAAGAAGACATTTTGGGATTTAGTCCTCGTATATTTCATATGATAAATAATTTGAAATACAAATGTTTCTAAGAACTGAATACTGTATGAATAGATCACATAACATTGAAGTCGCTGTATTAGATACTACGTACGTGCATACCTAGTTGGATGAACGTTTAGATATCTCATATGATAAAGAAATTGTCATATTCCCTTGCGGTGTAAGAATTATTAACACAGCATGTTTCTTTACTAAGAACTGAATGTGTACCGAGTTTGATGAAATTCTGAAGAATGCTTGTTTTTGTACGTCACGTGTTCAAAAAACATTACGTTGGTCCAGTATAATAGTACCTTATACAAATGGCATAAACTTAACACATAAGCGTTATGTTAACTTACTAAGTACAAAATGAGAACCTATTAATTAAAATAAATTATTAACAATGTATATAGATTTATCGTGCAACGTAAATATGTTCAAATGAATGACATTTAGGAAAAAACGAACAGGGCATGAACAAAATCAGTATCTCCAAGTCACTTTGCTAAGTACTAGAATGTTTACCAAGATATAAGTAACTCTTGAAAATGGTTCCTTAGCTTTCTCGTACCGACAAATATGTTCAAACAGCATCCATTATAAAAATGCGAACATGATATGAACAAAAAATATTGAACTCCTGTTCAAATTTCATACCGTCATCCATTTTCCTGTTTATAGCATAATATGAAGTATATAAGGTAATACATTTTCCAAAAATAATCAAACTCAAACGCATATACTACTTAGTAAGTTGACTTTCGTTCATCTTATGATCTTATTTTCAAAACAATGGCCACGCTAATATATCTAGTAAAATATAACGAATTTAAGGAAGTATTCTTATTTAATATTATTATTATTATTATTTATTTTTTTTTAGAATTACATAGGCTATAATTTGTTACACAAATTCTTAGTAGTGTGCTTCCTCGAATTTTATGTAGACTGTGTTATTAATTTCATCTTCGCGTTTTCTAACTGGAGAGTAAGTTATTTAAATTTTTTTCCAGAACAAAATATCAGAACAATCATATTTCATAATCCCATCAAAACTGGTACTCAAATATTAATTAGTAAGTTATCTTGACTGTTATCTATTCAGATTATGCAATGCTCATACCATCGAAATAATGATAATTTGAACATTTTTCATCATACCCGTTATCTCAACAATAAGTTTTCAGAATTTCATCAAACTTTTTTCACATACAATTATTAGTATAATGATATGACTTTTATTAATTTTGTTACCGCCGAGTTAAACACACTAGCGGAATTGAAAATGTCTTTATCACGTGCTATATCTAAATGTGCCATTAATCAGAATTTCATCAAAGTTTGTGTTATAAGTTTTAATTGATAAATCTTATAGAAATTTGTGGTGTCATAAATATCACTGTCAACAAGATAAATTTGAAGGTGTTGCACACTAAATTCTGATATATGCAAATAAGATTTCACTAAATCTCTGAATATAAGTTCTCAGGGTAGAGCATAAGAAGTGGGAATTGTGTGGGTATAATTTCATGAATTGGATTGCCTGACTGGTGTGATTATTGCTATGGTGTATTCCTCGTGAAGAAAATTAATTTTATCTTGCACATAACTATGATTGCATCTACTTATAAATAATGTTGCTAAGCATGCTTTAACAGTCAGTAGTTTATTCATACTGCTTGTGATTGCCTTGATTATTCAGCATCAGAAAAGAAAAACCAGTTACAATAAACAGCAAAATCATTAAATGAATAAATAAATATATAGCAGGAGCAACTTTAAAGTATTATAAGTTAGGACTACTCATTCTTTAGCACAGCGTTTCTAAAAAAACTAATTGTATCTTAAACAGTTTGGAGCAGTAGAATTTCAGTAGGGCATACAACAGCTTAGTTGAAGAACGAAGTGCAGTTCAATAAAAGTCTCAAGTTGATGGATACAGATGTGAAGACTCTCGAAGCTCGATAAACAGTTTCCTGTAACATCCATTATTAAATTTAATGAATTCTCTTATGACTCATGATAGAAGTCACTTGGATCTTCTTGTAGACAACTGTAAGTTATTTAAATAGTAAAACATTACCATTTCCCTTCTTGATACTCAGTCAAAATCAAGTTTTCCTAATAAAGCTGTCAATTGTATTGCAGTTATTTCATTCACACTCTTTTTTATACATAGTACGTAGCAATAAATGTGTAAGTTATTTTTCCAAATCATATAATAACGTGAAAATTATCTATGGTTGTTCTCCTCGTTGAATAAGAAATATGAGTATTCTTTGAAAATATGTAAAGCTCCTGATATTAACAGTAGTTTTACATTACTATAAAATATTAACATGTTTCCCGAAGATAATGTAAAATTTACCTATAACTAAACAGTTATCACTTCAAAAAATCAAACAATTGAGTCAAACATGTGTCTGAAGCAAAATATAACAGTATCATACCACTTTATTACTAGTGAGGCAAAATAAACCTCACAGTGTGTTATGTGTTTTCACAGCATATTTAGTTTAATTTTATTTATAACCGTATTCAGTTATTTATTTAATGTTGCCCTTCGAAATTTTTTGATCACGTGAAATATCTGTGGACGATTTTCGTAAGAATTGGTTCACATTTAGCACTAACTAATCTAACGCTAATTTAAAGTTGTTGGGTCAGTAATATTATGTTCTCCAATTCCGTAGAATTCACGACATGAGTACATATTTAAATACATTTTTCATTAAGAAATATAGGACCGATAGAAAGAAAATTAAATATTTATACACTTCACGATCAAATTTTGATTTAATTAAACATTATTATTGTAGGTCCGGCATCTTGAAGTTAGCACGAGAATAAATTAGCATAATATAATTTAACATGTCTAAATGTTCGCAAACGATAGTAACTTTTAAGTTTAATATGCACCTACAATGAGGAAAGTAGGCTTATTATGCTGGTATAACTCCTTGTTAAGTTTTGTAATCCTGAGATTGTAAAACATTTAATCTGGTTAAGAATTTGTTACTAATTTTTAAAATAGTTTGAATAGACTAGAAATCAAAATGATTTAGATGAGAAACATTTTTCATATTTGTTAATAAGGGGGTGGATAAGGTTGAACTCCTTTGGGTAATCCCATGTAAGATTATATATCAGTCAGTTAAACAACTGTTTTATAATGTTTTCAATGTTTACAGTTACCCGACTTTCAAGGTTATCACATATTGCCACCGTTTTATAGCTCTGGCCACGTTTCATTTCATTACACCGAAAAAAAGATATAGGTAGAGTCAGGAATGTCAAATGTATGCTCTGATGTAAAGTACAGTAGGCTAGTTAACTTGAAATACACAGCTATGCAACGAATGATGCGAGAGTGGCGAAGACAGTTGGACCAAGTGACATAGAAGACCGGAACACACCGATACAACTCGCCGGCCATCAGAAATGTACGCCGAGTTCTTCACACTTAAGGACACGCACGGTAGTTTAACAGATATTTCCAACTTATTTACTAAAGCAAAATACATTGTTTTCTCACTGATATATCATAATTCGTAACTAATTATTTTTTGTAGCATCGAACCTTGATTTTTTATATTTTTTTCGTTCAGGTTATCCCTAAATTTGTTGATTTAAATAAATCACAATTAAGCGAAATATTTTTTGCAACCGAACGGTGCATTGTTTAGCAAAACGCATACATAGAATTGTGTAGTATCACCGACTTTGTTTAATTTACTGAAATCATTTTTTTTCTACACCACTGTGGAAAAAGTACCTATCATTGTATTAGAAAATACCCAATTGGAACTGCTGTACTCCATTGGCAGACAGATGAATGTTGAAATATAATTGTCTGCGGTGTATAACACTTAAAAAGTATAAACCATTAATTTAATTGTTAATAAATAAGACACAGGGAAAATTGTTTTCTTTGAAGTCGTTTAAAAGTGTTTTGGCTAAGCTCATTTTCTTACAACCAGCAAACACAGTAGCACAAAACGTCCAAAACACCTAAACACGTAAAAGGACAGTGTATCGAGCAAGTTAAGAGGTACAAGAGTCTAGCCATTTATGAGGTACGATAGACTAGCTGGGTAAGGGGTCCGAGAGACACGCCAGGTGAAAACTCGAGAGAATAGCAAGACAAGAGACTCGAGAAAATAGACAGGCAAGATGTCCGATACACTACCCAGGCAAGAGCCCATAGAGACTAACCACGTTAATAGTTCTAATGACTACTCAGGAAAGAGGCACAAGAGACTAGCCAGATAAGATGTCTGAGAGTTAGCCTGGTATGAGGCCCAAGAATTAGTTCGGTAAGAGGCCAAAAATGCTAGCATGGAAAGACCCGAAAGACTAGCAAATTAAGACGCCCATGAGACTACCCAGATATGAGGTCCAAAATATCAGACAAGTTAGAGGACCTAGAGACTATCTAGGTTATATCCCTGATAAACAAATCAGGTAAGAGCCACAAAATATTAGCAAAGTAAGAAGCCCGAAAGACTAGTATTTTAAGATGCAATGAAACTACCTAGCTAAGAGGTCCGAGATACCAGACAGGTAAGACGTCCGAGAGACTACACAGGTCGGAGGCCATAGCGTCTAGCCAGGTAATAGGTACAAATGACTAGTCAGGTATGAACCCCAAAGTGACTAGCCAGGTAAGACTTCAGAGATTTAGCCTGGTAAGAGGTCCAAGAGGCTAGCAAGGTAAGAGGCACTAGAGAATTCCTAGGTAAGAGGTCCAAGGATCATTCAAAGTATGAGGCACTTGCGACTAGCCAGGCCAAAGGACCAGAATGACATGTCAGATAAGAAACCCAAGAGACAAGCCAGGTAAGAGGCCCGAGAGACTAACATGTTAAAGGTCCTTCAAGTACACCAGTTAAGAGGTGCAAGAAACACAACATTCAAGAGGCCCGAAAATTAAGCTAGTTAGGAGATCCGAGAGACTTATCAGGTAAGAGGACCAGGAAACACCACGAAGTACGGGTCTCGAAATTCTAGTCTGGCAAAAGGTCTAAGAGACTGGATAAGAGATCCAAGAGTATAGCCATGTATGAGATCCAAAATACTTGGAAGGTAAGAAATCCGAAATACTAGCTAGGTAGGGATCCCTTGAGTCTAGCCAGGTAAGAGGCCTGAGGGACTAGCAAGGCTAGAGGTACTTACGACAAAAGGTCCGAGAAACAAGTTAGGTACGAGGCCCGCGACACAAGCCAGGTAAATTGTCGGAGAAATTAGAGAGACATGAAGCCTAAAAGACCTGCCAAGAAATATTCCCAAAAGACTAGACATACGAGGCTCGAGAGACTAGTCAGGTAAGAGGCCGAAGAAACTAGTAAGGTAAAAGGTTCAATTAACAAGCCAGGTAATAGTCCGAGAGGCAGGTAATGTAAGTGGCCCGAAAAAATAGCCCAAATACGTAGCCCGAAAGACTAACCAGGTAAGAGGCCCGAGAGACTAGCCAGATAACAGACCCGAAAAACTAGAAATTTAAGATGTTCGAGAGACTGTTCGGGTAATAGGTCCGAAAGACTATCTAGGTACAATGTCCGAGAAATACACAGGTACAAGGTCCAAGAAATAAGCCAGATAAGTGGCACGAGAGATTAACTAGGTAAAAGGCACGAAAGACTAACCAGGTAAGAGTTACCAAAAACATCCTAGGTAAGAGGTATGAGAGATATGCTAATTAAGAAGTCCGAGAGGCATGTCAGTTAAAATGCCTGAGAAACTAGCCAAGTAGGAGGTCAGAATGATACTCCAGGTAACATGTCCGATAGAGAAACTAGGTACATGGCCCTATAAAAAAGCAGTATGTAAGAATACATTGTGATACTTTCCATGTATGAGCCCTAGCAAACATGCCAGGTAACAGGCACGAGAAAATATCCAGTTAAATGCCTCGAGAGTCTAGACAGGTAAGAGGTCCGAGAGACACACCAGGTAAGCAGATGGAAAGTGAAGTCTTTTAAGAGGCCCGTGAGACTAGCAACGTAAAAGGCCCCTGATATACATGCTTTAGGAGGTCCGAAAGACGGTTCAAGTAAAATCCGCGAGAGATTATCCAGGTAAGAGGGCCGTAAGAATTCAAGGTAAAGTTTCTAGATACACACCATGTAACAGGTCTAAGAGAATTGCCAGGTAAAAGGCACTAAAGATACACCAGATAAGTGGTCCTGAGAAACTAGCCTGGTAAGGGGCTTGAGAGACATGCCCGGAAGAGGCTCAATAAATTAGTTAGTTAATAGCCATAAGAGACTATCCAGTTATTAGGTCCGATGGACACACCAGGGAGCCGATTTAATATCGCTTTTTATAGGTGCAACAAAATTTGCACCTGCTTTGCATCTGGTTCTGTTTTGGAATCAAATACTAACATACATACAATGGAAGTCCTGTTTAACTTGCTCTGCACTTTCGTTGTGCTGTGTTGGTGCAAAAAGCAGGTGGCGATATTTAATCGGGGCCCAGGTAAGAGAATGGAGGAACTAGGAAGGTAAGAAGACCGAAAGATTAGTAACATAAGAGGCCCGAGTGATAAGCTAGGTAATATGTCCAAGAGACACGCCAAGTAAGAGGACCGAGTTAATAGCCAGTTAGGATGCCCGAAAGAGTAACTAGGTATTAGTTCCTAGAGAATAGACAGGTTAGAAGTAAATGAGACTAGCTAGGTAAGAAGTCCGAGAGACTATCTTGGTAACAGGTTCTACAGAGTAGCCATATAAGAGGCCCTAGAGATATGCAAGTTAGGAACTTTGAAATAATCGTCATGTGAGAGTACCGAGAGACTATCAAAGTAAATTTCCGAAAACCACAACAGGTAAGCAGCCCAGGTAGGATTCAGGAGAGTATTGCCAGTTATCAGGCCCATAAGATACAGAAGGAAACATCCGAGAGACGAGAGACTAGCCAGTTAACATTTACGAGAGACATGCAAGGTAAGAGGTCCAAGAGACACACCAGTTAAGAGTCCCGAAAATCTAGCGAGATAAGACGTACAAGAATCTAGATAGGTCCCGAGAGACTAACCAGGTACGAGACTATGGAGTCTGGCTAGATGTGAGGGCACAAACTACTAGCCAGGTAACAGGACCTTGAGACATGCCAGGTAAGAGGTCTGAAAGATATGATTGGTAACATGTCCAAAAGAGTAGCTAGGTAAGAGTCCCGAGACTCTAGTCAAGTAAGAGACACGAATGACACGGAAGGTATCATTCCAGAGAGAGACTAGCCAAGTAAGCGATCCATGAGACTAGCCAGGTAAGAAGTCCGAGAGACATGACAGGTAAGTGGTCCGAAAAATTGTAATTTATGTGGACAAATAGCTACAGCAGGTAACAGAACGAGAGATATACCAAATAAAATGTCGGACATTCAAGCCAGGAAACGTCTGAGAAACACGAAAGGTATTAGGTTTAAGAGACTAGACAGGTAAGGGGACTGATTAATTAGCTAAGTCAGAGGTCCGAGGAACTGACCAAGTCAGAGGTTCAAGAGATTATCCAGGTAAGAGGCACAAACAACTAGCCAGGTAATAGGACAGAGAGACTTTCCTGTTAACATGCATGAAAGAAAGCAAGGTAACAAGGCCAAAAGAGTGGCCAAGTAAGAGTCCCGAGACTCCAGCCAGGTAAGAGGCCAAAAAGACATGGAAGGTAACATGTCCAAGAGACTAGCCAGGTAAGATAACAGAGAAACTAGTCAAGTAAGAGATCCGAGTGACTAGCCAGTTAAGATGTCCGACAGACTTCACAGGTAAGTGGTCTGGAAGAATAGCCAAGTATGAGGAACAATAGACACGGCAGACAAGATATATACCAAGTAAAAAGTCTGATATGTAAGCAAGGTAAACATTTGAGATACATGCAGGTATTTGGACCAAGATACTAGGCTTGTAAGAGTCTTGATTAACTAACCAAGTCAGATGTCCGAGGACTAACTAGGTAAGAGGTCCAAAAGACTAGCAATAAATAGGTCCGAAAGAAAGTACAGGTACCCGTTTAAAAATACAAGCCAGATAAGAGGCCAATGAGAACTGACAGGCTAGAAGCTCGAGAGATACTGCAGATTAGAGTCTCAAGGGACTATCCAGGTAAGAGGTCTATGAGACACACCAGATAGGTGGCTCAAGAGACAAGCCAGGTAAGAGGCCCCAGATACCTACGAGGTAAGAGGACCAACAGACATGGCTGTTAAGAGGCCCGAGAAATTAGCCATATAAAAGACTATTTAAGAGGTCCTAGACACACGTCAGGTAAGAGGCCAGGGAGACTAGCCAGTTAAGATACCCGAGAGACTAGCTCTTAAGGTGCCCGATTTCATGCGAGGTAAGAGTTCCGAGAGACACACCAGGTAAGAATTCCGAGAGACCACCCAGATAAGATCCCAAATGACACTCCAGCTAACAGACTCTAGTAACACACCCGATAGCAGGTCCGATAAACATGCCAGGTAACAGGTCTGAGCAGGAAGCCAGATAAAAGGGCCCAAAGGCACATCAGATGACAATACCAAAAGACTAACCAAGAAAGAGCATCGAGAAACTAGCCAGGTAATAGGCCCGAGACACACTTCAGGTAAGTGGCCCGAGGTAGTAGCCAGATAACAGGACTTAAAACTAATAATGTAACAAGTCCGATATACTAGCGAGGTAAGGGATATAACAGAGTAGACAGGTAAGAAGTCTATAAGACTAGCCAGTTATGATGCCAGAGATACTAGACAGATTAATGCCTGAAAGAGATGCAAAATAATCGGTCAACGAAGAATACCAGGTGAGAGGTCTGGGAGACTAATCAAGTAAGAGGTCCGAGACACACGCCAGGTAACCGGTCCGAAATATGTGCCAGGTAACATATCTGAGAGACAGCTAGGTAAAAGTCCTAAAGACACTGTACATAACATGTCCGCGAGACTAACCAGGTAAGGAGAATAAGAGACTAGCCAAGTAAGAGGTCCGAGATACTAACCAAGTAAAATAATCGAGTGGCATACGAGACAGGAGGCCCGAAAGACACGTCTGGTAACATGACTGCACGACTAGCGAGGTCAGAAGCCCCAGCCCCAGAGACAGACAGAACAAAAGTTCCGAGAGTCTAGCAAAGTAAAGGCCAGTGAGTAGCCAGGTAACAGGCATTAGAAATCAACCAAGTAAAATACCCAAATATACTCCAAGTAACAGGCCCAAATAACACACCAGGTAACATGTACGATAGCCATGCTCGTTAAGAGGTACGAAAGACATGCTTAGAAACTTAAAGTAAGGTGATGAGATACTAGCCAGGTAAGAAGGCAGAAAGACCCACCAGGTAATAAGTCCGAGAGACTAGTCATGTAAGAGACCCTAAAGACACTCCAGGTAACAAGTCCAAGAAAGTAACCTGGTTAGATCTTCAAAAATCGTGACAGGTCTTCGGCTCCAAAGACTAGTCAGGTAAGAGGTCCGAGTAAGTAGCCAGGTAAGAGATCCGAAAGTCAAGCCAGGTGAGAGATTCGAGATACATGCAAGATAACATGTATGACTGACTAGCCAGGAAAGATGCCCAAGAGACAATCCAGATAAGACGCCCGGAAGACATACCAGGTAATATGTTCGAGAAACATGACAGGTAACAAGTCTTAGAGATAAGCCAAGTAAGAGAATCAAAAGATACGCCAGGTAAGTGGCCCGATAGACTACCCATATAAAAGGACTGGGTGTCTAGCAAGTTAAGACGTCCAAGAGTCTAGCCATTTATGAGGCACAAGAGACTAGCTAGGTAAGAGGTCCAAATTACTAGTCAGGTATGAGCCACAAAGAGACTAGCCAGGTAAGACTTCAGAGAGTTAGCCTGATAATAGGTCCAAGAGGCTTGAAATGTAAGAGGCCTGTAAAGGTACCCAGGTATTAAGCCCGAAAGACTAGCAAGGTAAGACATATGTTGCGCTAGCCAGTTAAGTGGTCAGAGATACCTGCTAAGTAAGAGTCCCGAGAGATAAACTAGGGAAGAGGCAGAAATAACACTAGCCAGTAAAGATGAACTAGAGACTATCGAGGTAAGAGGTACATGATACACGCCAGGTAAAAGGTCCAAGAGACACACCAGTTAAGAGCCCCGAACATCTAACCATACTACAGGTACAAGAGACTTGCTAGGTAAGAGTCCCGAGAGACTAGCCAGGTAAGAGACCAAAGATACAAGCTAAGTAAGTGGCCCTAACAAAACCCCAGATTAGAGTTCATGTGAGACAGGCAAGGTTAAATGTCCGATAGACTTACCAAGTAAGAGGCCAGAGAAAATATCCACATAAGAGCTTCGAGAGATTTGCCAGGTAGAGATCTGTAAGACACACCAGGTAAGACTTTGGAAAGACTAGCCAAGTAAAAGGCCCGAAAACTAGCCAGGTAATAGGTCCGAGAAACTAGCCAGATAAGAGTCCTGGGAGGCTATCCAGATAACATTCCCGAGATAATTGCCAGGTACCAGGCCATAGAATCTAGAGACACAAATGACTAGCCAGGTAACAGGACCGAGAAACTTGCCAGGTAAGAGGTCTGAAGAACATGCAAGGTAATAATCCAAAAGAGTACCTGGGAAAGAGTCTCGAGACTCTAGCCAGGTAAGAACACGGAAAGTATACAACCACTAAACGAAACAGCACAAGATTACTCGTATTTAATTACCACTACCCTGCTTGAATCAACTGTGCAGGCAATACACACCAAGCCAAATTCTTATTAAAGTTACACATGGGCAATGAAACCAAATTTATAATTCACCTTTTCTCTGAGAATTTCCTCGAGAGCACAAGAGCTCAAAGTCATAGTGCTATTAGACAACATACACTGATATTAACAAATGTTTACTCATGAATATTGCTACATTTACAAATCACATTTACATTAGTGTAATGCAAGCTGAGCTTATAAATTTACCTTTTCCTTTTATAGTTTACACATGAGCACAAACACTCGTGAATTACAATGCTATCAAGCAACATACACTGATTTGAACAGATCTTTATTCATGAACTTTGACACAATACAATTTTTAACACATTTATATTGTTACCTTTATAAACATGCCAATATTCTACATAAAAATATGATAAATTTACAAAACCTGTTTCATGAATGACTAACGTTCAGTACATTACAGATTTCAATTTCATGTAGTTAATTTCTTATTTGACTCGTTGTCAGTAAGTGTAATGGGCATAGCCCGATACACAATAAATATCACTAAAGACTGGCTATTAGAATTAGGTATCAGATGTTTTAGTATCACAAATCACTGGAATGTAAAACAAGCTAGAATTGTAGTACAGACTTGGTTCGAGTTTTGTTGTACTCTGTGTAAATAGTACTATGTGATAGGTATGATATCGGGATGATTTGTGAAAATTAATATATATTTCTTATTTTGGACTGGGGAGATGATGAGAGGAGAGACAGGGTAGTCGCACACACATCTGGAAACATTTGGAGCTGTGTAGTAGTCAGCAGTGACAAGTGCCAGACGGCCCCTCCTGCTGCCTGCCCGGGGCCACCAGGGGGTGGGACGAGGAGAGCTAACCAATGGCCACGGCTGCCAACCTTTTAATTTAAATTTTAAGTATTTGTATATGTTTTGCAACAAGTATAGTTAATTATAGGAAAGAATGATGTCAAAATTAGATAAAATGTCAACTGTGATTTTATGAAATAAAATCACCACGAAATATGGTCGTAATCGCCCGAATTCGGAGCAGTGCCGGAAGGTCGGTATTTTGAAACAAAGCTCCTGATTGGCTGGAGGGAGCCGCGTCAAAAAATCACCGTTTGGCGTGTGTGCCGGCGGTGGTGGAGAAGAGAGAGCAGCCCGGGGCTCAGCCGCGGACGGACGCGTGGGTCTGTGTCCCGCGAGTTCATGTCTCGGTATGCTGCCAGAAGTGCGTTTCCAAGAGGCTTCATTGCGCGTGTAATCACATCTGATTGTCGGGCAAAGGCGAGTGAGCGTCAGATGCCTTGAGGAGCCAGTTTTGTGGTCTGAGTACGGTGCTGGAGGTCGTTGTTCGATTCCTGCCGCGAATAAGGGCGTTTACGACAGTGTGAAGTGGGGTTTCGTATTGAATAAATGTCACTAGTTTCACTTAGTAGTTGAACCTATATGGATACTCGAAAAATGAGTTTGAGTGATTGGTCACTTATTGACATTGAATTGTGATCTGCAGTAAAGTAAAACCGCTGGGTAAGTCAGGGCAATTTGATTTAAACCTACATGAACCAATTAATTAAAGGAATAATAAAATAACGTGAGCTCGGCGGCCAGATCATAAAGGGGCGAGTCGCATAAGAAAGGCCGAAAACTGATGATTGTATCAAGTTCATAAACACGTCTCGTCCACGGCTCCGGCTAGTACACTCTCACTGATATACTCAAAAGGGGCATTTCGAAATATCAATATTCAAAGAAATAATTCCTGAAGAGAATTCTATCATCAAGTTTCACCGTTGCTGCAGTGTCCACCAATATGCTGCCCTTGCAAACTACCATCTCTCTTAAGCTTCTAGAATGACTTTGCTTTCCCTTTGTCATGTAAAGCTGAAGTGCTGTCACATCCAGTCATTGCATGCATAAAGAGCAAATGATCATTCATGGAGCCCAAGGTTTCTCGTAGTGATTTGCTGCTGTAAACTTTTCGAGCTCTTTTGCCTTTGCTTGGTACTAGCATGTATGTGTTTCAATCAGCATGAGTAACAAGGAGGACAAGTAAATCTGTATCTTCGCCTATCATCACTTATGTTTTGTCAAGTTGTGCATTTTATATTGCAGTAGAAACAATCAGCATGTCTGCATCAGCTTCAGCTTGCACAACTTGTACTCCCGAAGCCTCCAAGTGTTTAGATAGTACTGCTATGAGCCTAGCTTTATTTTTTGAATTCGAGAGAAAAGCATCCTTAGGCAAGGCGGCATGCGTTTTCTCATCCACGACTACTTCCGAAGAGCACCAACGACGCATACACTCATAATGTTTGGGTGATTGTTTTTAATAGCCTCAGTCATGTTTATGTCTCACGGTAAATTTTTTTAATATATATCTATGAGTGGCTCAGGTGGCCACTGTATTTAGTCTGTGATATTATGTATTTTAGTGTATTTGCGTAATTGTATATATACGCTGTAATATTTATTGTTATTATTGGTATATTAAATTATTTATAGATATTTGTAAAACGGCTGTTAGCCCGTTTCCCGAAATGGCCGCTAGGCGGGAGGGCTGAGTCTGACGTCACTGGAAGTGACAGAAAGAGTCGACAACCAGACGTCAGGCAAGATGGACGTGTAGGGAAATGAGCTGGACTGAACTTGTCAAATCTTTGAAATTACGATGGCAACGGAAATTTACTTTCTTGCAGGATGTTGCAGTATATTTTCAAATGCAGTGCAGTTTAAGAAGGTGTATAATGCAAGTTGTGATAGTCGGCATGCACAAGGGTACTTGGTGTGCTGCTATGTGCAAAATTACGCAGCGTAGTTTACTGCACGAAGACGAGAGTTTTAGTTGCTGAAAGTTTTGGGCAATAAGTGGTACCATGGAAATATCCACTTTAAGAATTTTCAAACCTGCCTAGATCGCTGTGAGTGACGTCGAGGATCAAAGACTACCGTCACATCAGTAGAAAATAATGAGTTGTCACATATGAAACATATCTGGTGACAATTTCGTGGTAGCTTTCGTGGCATTGCCAAACAACACATCTGTGCAACAAATGTCCCCCATCAATAGTGTACGCAACATCAACAATATCTTTTGGCAAACAGGTTTCTGTTCTGCAGTAGCTTTCTAACACAGGAATTAATGTTGCCTTTCCAGATCCTTTTCCCATAATACAATTTGCAAAGAGAGCTGTAGGTCAATTTGCGAGCTCATAGTGAAAATTTGCTACTAACTCTTCGTCAGATCGTACTACACAAAGCATGCGATGAAATAGTTGAGTTGAGTTAACCTCAATGCAGTCTTCTCTTATGCGAATGCTCTTTTATGCTGTTTCATGTGTCACAACAACTTCCTTCCTTTTAAAATGAACCTCCCTAAAAAGTTTCCTTACCATCGCTTACATTCCTCCCATTCCAATTCCTTTCGCATAGTCACAGTTAACAGACAAGTTAGCAATAATGCCATTATTTATAGCTACTAGTAAAGCTGTCTCTCTCTGGAAAGGATTGTTTATTTGCAACCAATGGAACATTCTGAAAGCATCAGCAACATCCCTACTCGTACATGTCTCTCTAAGCTCAACATGTTGTTCAGAAGTTGTGGAGGTGATTCCAGATTATGTTTCAAAGGCATCTACAACCTTGGTAGTTCCTGGTATACAGTTAACCCATTTGGCAATGGTAGAGCTTGCCAAGCCGCGGCCATGTGTCAGTCCACCTGTGGATTTCATGTATCGCATTAAATACTGCTCAATAATCATGTCACACCAAGTGCCCGACCAAAACTTGTCAGTTCTTCTAATGGTAAAGTAGGATTTCCCCACAAAATTTTCCAAGTCGTTGGGGGACATAGAACCACGTAACTTCAGCATTCTTTGGAGATAAATATGTGCAGTCCTGTCGTAGTTAAAGTGTCCTGCTTCATGTAAATATGGCAACATCATTTGAACACAGTACAAATTAAGAGCGCAGTCACCAGAACGTTCCGCCTTAACTTACATACGTACTATCTCTACGAGTTCATAATACTACGCCCATAGCCTAGCAGTTAGGTTTTTTGATGAATGTTTTGCAAATTTATTCTGCAGTGCCACGAATGCTGTCACCAAATTTCTGCACTCATCTACATCTTCTGGGCTTCAGTATCCCTCTATAGTGTCTAAAATGTGTCCTCTAAATCGTATATAATATGTTCTTTCTCAGTGCACATATCAAACAAGAGATGTATTAATACCTGTTGTGTCAGAAGATTAACTCTTAATGCTCTGGCATATTGGCGGCCACTTACCATATGAACAACACTGTTTTTGCATATACAGTGCTCCAAAGTTCTTTTAAACCACTACCTCCCATGACCATACCAATTACTCCAAGAAAGGACATTAGGAGGTGAAATTCACCAAGACGAATCTCAACACTTGATAGTACACTATTCGATGGAGCTGCCACTAAAATACTAAAAGCTTTGTGGTATATTGGCTGGTCAAATGTAACGAACACGTATCTTATTTCAATCGTGCACTTTCTTTGGCAACATAATTCAGGGCAGTGTAAATTGTCGAAATATTGGTTGGATCGTGATTTATGAAGGGCAACGGGATTTTTCAAAGGGCAAATCTTTGTGCCCTAATTCTATGAACCTACTCTAACCAGGTTTGTTGGGGGTAATTGAATCAGTTAAAAAAACAGTTTCCTGTAGCACATCTAAAAAAAATGTGTAGTATGTACACTCTCAGGTTCAAGTTGTTGGTTACTGGTACTAACATATTCCGTAATTACTTGTGAGAATGTATCTTCTGATGGCTGCTGATACCAGGTCATTTTTATTGACCCTAAACCTCCTATATTATAAAATGCACCAAAAATTAGGATTCTGGGCACTGGAATATCAGGGTGTAGAGATGAAGTTGGAGTGATACACTGAACGTCCCCCCCCCCCCAAATTGCATGAAATGTTCCTAAACCATCAAGAGTACGGATATTGTAATCCGCATTGTCAAAAATATATTGATCAAACTCATACCGGTTGGTTTCTTTGTAGCTACTGCAAAATCCGAGACTTGAAATGATGTCCAACAATAACTTAGATGCAAACCGACGATGCAGGTAAATGCCAAGTCCAATATGAATTGGTGAAATAAACGACTGAGACTTAGTGGCTGACACTACACAATGCTGAATAGCTAGCGATTTGCGCCGGTACCTAGATACATGGGTGTTAAATTTCCTTGGTAAAATAATTTCATCCAACAGTAATGCAAGAGTTTCAGGTATTAGTTCAGGCAATATCCTTAGATGACAGCTACCAATCACAATTGTAAGCACGATAACGAATATCTTCACGGATGATTTTGGCTGCCGTGAGTACAATCCTTTGTCTTTCTTCTTTTTCACTTTTTTTCCTTTCTCGGTACCAATTCTCTATTAAAATGTCATCTCGGTAACCAGAAATCATACAAGATTACAATTTCCTTTGCATTATGTACGAGTTAGTACGCCGTCATAATGTTCTTTTAATGATCTCTTTAAATGTTTTTCGCTGTAGGGGGGTATCAATGGATGTAACTTGTGCATTTCTTCTATGAAATTCGAAATACGAAATTTACATTCTTTATTATCTTCGATAAATCTGCACAGGTCTTTAAATGCTTCATTCTGTTCCTTATTTTCAGAACGTCCAGCAGCATATTGCTTTTCGCCTGGTAGCTGGAATTTGGAACTGAGAAAATACTGGTAATGGTTGCGATGGTACCGGCCTTCTGCACCAAACCTATTACGACATTCAATCTTAACATAATGGTTCTACTCCAGTCATCATCCCTGCTTTTTGCGTGTTCTCTGACATTGTCTAGTAGTGTTAATGTCCGAACTTCATTTATATTTGCATTGGGGTGTTTTGGATCCACAACTGCTGTACTACCACAAAAAAAAAAACATTTTTTTTAAGTCGAAGAATTTCGATCTGAGTACTGGGATCCGAGTCGAATTATCTTTCTCGTTCTGTGGTGG
This sequence comes from Medauroidea extradentata, assembly GCA_003012365.1. NCBI lineage: Eukaryota > Metazoa > Arthropoda > Insecta > Phasmatodea > Phasmatidae > Medauroidea > Medauroidea extradentata. Next base: position 21,683 of record PNEQ01104048.1, read on the forward strand.
ATGCCGTGTATAATATTTTCTACGCTTTTATTGAACTCTTACATTATCACTATGTTCAACACATTTTTGGATATCACTTTCACAAATAATGCTGTACTGTACATTTTTGTCAACACATCTATTAACTATTGTTAACTGTCCAACACTTTCACCACATATCAACATACCTTCATAGTGATTTCCAAAGTAAGAGTAAACCAAACAGAAAAGTGTCACGAATTAACACATCCTAGCATTCATCTGGAGTTAATTACGAAATTCCTGGAAAACCATAATCAAGATCCTACACATATAAGTGTTTAACCATCGCTCCACCCCCCCAGAGGTAGGTAATATAGTAAGGTTAGATTAATTGTGAACAATGAGATACGACCTTACTGCAAACACATTTTGTTTATGTGTACCTTGCAATAAAACTATAATATTAAGTTACACAGTTAAATTTGTCAAATATATGGTGTAGTATGTTTTCTACATCTCCATGTTAAAAAGGCATGTTATCAGTGCATTAACATAAAATCACAAGTTTCTTGAAGCCATCATTCAAATATAAAGGGTAATTGTAACACGTTTTTTGGCAACAGTAGTAGGATTATGTTCCTCCTAGCGCAAGTGGCTGGTGTATTCGGAGCCTCGGAGCCGGTTCCGCCATCTTAGATGACGTCACCCGACCGCCATCTTGAATGATGTCACCACCTCCATCTTGGTTGACATCACCCGGCCGCCATCTTGGATTACATCATCACAGCAATCTTAGATAACGTCACCACCATCTTTTTTCCGGCGGCCATCTTGTTTCCGGCGCCCATCTTGGATTTTCAATTTCTCCTGCTCTCTCATTCCACTCCTAATTTTTCTTGCTCCCTCATTCCACTCCTAATGTTTCCTGCTCTCTCATTCTACCCAATCACCTGCTGTAGGCAGCCATCTTATGTGTCTTATTTCCGGCCACCATCTTAGATTTTCATTTTCTCCTGCTCTCTCATTTCACTCCTAATTTTTCATGCTCCCTTATTCCACTCCTAATTTTTCCTGCTCTCTCATTCATTAGCTCTCCATATACGTACAAGCCTCATAACTCATTCCTTTGCTCTCTCATTCCACTCATACTTTCATCCTGCTCTCTCATTCATCAGCTCCCCATCTACAAGCCTCATCTCTCATTCCTCCTGCTTTCTCATTCCACTCATACTTTCCTTCTGCTCTCCCATTCATCAGTTCCCCACTACAAGTCTCATTTCTCATTCCTCCTCCTACCATCCTCCTCCCCCCTTAACTCCCCACGACCCGACCTCTTGTTTCCCATTGTACATCACCTTGGTAGCTATTCTCGTAGTCGGCAGCCATATTTGTTTCCTATTTACTCACTTGATTCGATTCCACCAGGCGACATGTGTTTAAGGACGACATGGAATGTACTATAAGCGGGACTCTCGCCCCTATCATCACTATTATTTTTTATGTTTACCTCTAGGCAGTATAATACTTCGTTGCTGTATCACCAACATCATGATATTAATTCTCAATTATTGCATATTTTAAAACGTTTTATAGTAATGTAATAGTGTAGCATGTAAATACTGATTGAGTGTACAAGGACTGGTGCATCTGATGCTCTTTAAGAAACAGTTATGACAGGCTTATGAAATATTGTCTCTCAAGACATGCACCATAATTTTTAAAAATCTAATTTATTTAAAAATTAAAACATTATATACACAACACAATAAAGAACCAAATACACAATATTTACACTATATGCACAGTACACTATTCTTGAGACGGCTAGGCAGGTCCTCGTCCCACCAATGTCTGGAGGAGAAGAGTTTACTCCTAGAAGCGAGCGGTGGCAATGTGGAGGATCTCCGCCATGACATGCTGAGCCTGTAGCTGGTGCTGCAGCTCCAGGATTACCTCATGCTGGCCCCGAACCTGGGCCCGTAGCGCACAGGGCTCTCGCCCCACTTCCTCCCTAGCATTCACACCTTCCGCCTCCTCTTCCGTCTCGCTATCATTGTACACTTCATCTAGGTCCTTGGTTTACATGGTGTATGAGCCCATTGTTGAACACAAAGAGTAGGCCTACTCACTGCCTTCTTTCTCAAGGGGTAGAACCTCGACCTTGGAGACACCCATCACGGTAGCCCTGTAGTGTTGTCCTCTTCATCGCTCCACAACAATGGTAGAGATGGATGCACTGGTGTAGCCGATCTACGAAGTGACGACCTGCTTCGGTCGCACCCAATAAGAATGAGTGAAGGTGCTGGAGTATATGCCTCCTTATAAGTTGAATTATATCATCAAATGCTTCGACGACTTCCTCTAACAAGGCACGGAACACTTCCTGCTCACTCGACTAGACAGTATGAACTGGTAGAGGTGAAAACACTAGCTAGCCTCCCTGCACGCATCCTCTCTTATCACGTCGGACAGGTCTCTACGCGCGGAGCAAGACTCAACCAGGTCTGCGGCCGCACATGGGACAGTCCAGCGCCTCGCTAGGGAGATATGACGAAACTGCCCACCTTACTCCGACCAGCTAATCGCCTCGAGTTTCAACACGCTCAGAGTACATGTGCACAGTTATCACAGACTGCCTCCCAGGCACCCCAGTAGCAGTTTTATACCATTACCAGTAAAAGAAATTTGCTTTTAAATAATAACACAGAAATTTAGTTTAAACAATTTTATTTATTCATTCCTTCATACATAAGAATTCACATTATTTATACATAATGTCTGATTGACGAATACAACTGTCGTGGCTTGCATCGAACCCCAGCCATCACACAAGAACCTTATTTCCTTTCTTCTTCAATACCTTCTCGGCCAAATACATGTTTGGATACTTTGTAACTTGAATTTCTTCGCCGTAGAAACCTCCTCGAATAGCCGTGCCTTCCACATCTACTAGGTAGTAGGTCCTTGGTTCGTAGTGTCGAATCTTGGCCACTTTAAATATTTCAGTGCTTCAGTTTGGTGTGTAGCCTTTAGTAAATGTTCCCTTCACTCGCGATATCCTTACATAGTCTCCAACCTTCACTTTATGCATGTGCAGGTCTAGTTTCTTCTTTTTTTATAAACAACGTGCAGTAAAGTGTTGTCCTTGGCATCCACAGGCTTCATGTTCGTGGTCCGATGTACTTTATTGTTATACTTCAAAACCAGACGAGATAAAATATCTATCCACCTGTAGTTTCCTTGAGCTGAAAATTTTTTCCACATTTCGTTCTTCAAAGTACGATTAAAGCGTTCCACAATACTAGTCTTAAGACGACTATGGGTTGAATAATGGTTTTATTTTATATTTTGACATCAGTGCTAGGAAATTAAAACTGTACAATTCCTTGCCGAGGTCAGTGTGAAGGATCATGCATGGGCCTTTATCTTGCAAAACAACATTCATTGCATTAGTTACGTACCTGCCGCCCTTAGTTTTTATGGTCACATTCCACGAATATTTAAATTAGCATTCAAGAACAGCCAGAATGTACTTGTAAACTATATACTTGCAAGCATAAGAAATAATTTCAACCGAGTCTGCTTGATACAAGTCCTTCAAAGCAAACACCCACACTATTCTTCGAGACCAGTTTCACCTTGCAGGCTTGTGTAGCTCCCCAGCAATTTTTTGAGGCCTCATTCTATGTATCTGTTTTCACACAATTCTTTGATGATGCTAAATATTTCATTTGTATGTGAATTATATCTGGCCTGCTGAGAGGCAACTAGTATACATCTGTCTACAATTTCGTTAACATCATTCCAGTAAACATATTCAGTAAGTCTCCCATCTTCCCTTTTCTTATGTAGATCGAGACCAGAACCTATGTATGACCCACACAACTATGTGCACTCTATGCAACCATCTCCTCACACAACTATGAATTCACCTTACGTTCCACAACCATCTTCTCACACAACTGTGCATTCTATACGTGTTCCACAGTCAGCTCCACACCAGTCTCCACATGCTCCAACCATGATTATGCATTCTCCACACATGCCTCAACTACCATTTACTTATGCTGGACTTAGCTCCACACATGCTCCTCATGCTCCACACCAGTCTCCCCACGCTCCACACCAGTCTCCACACGATCCACATCAGCCTCTACACGCACCACACCAGTCTCCACAAACTCCTCCTCACTCTCCTCACATCACCTTACATCTCCATATCCTCCACGCATGACTACACAAATTCTGCATGCTCCAACCTACTTGAGAGC
>PNEQ01104059.1:0-12089 GCA_003012365.1 Medauroidea extradentata
TTACATAATGATGGTATAAAATTTGCATGTCTGTCTGGGCTTAGAATATGTCTTAGTTATGTCCTTGTTAGTGAATTAAGTTAATGGAACATGCGTTGAATGTTGGTTGCTGGGCAGTTTGTCGTTGTTTGGTTGGCGGGGGTGGCATCCCTCTTGTTGTCATGTGTGCGGCGGCGATTTGAATGCTGGGGGGGGGGGGATGCTGAACACTGCCACGAGGCACACTGACACACGGGGTTGCTCTGCTTTGACACTGATTTGACTGTTAATGAGAACAAACACTATGGGGGAGGGAGATGAATGCATGGGAGCACGCTGAGAAACCCCAGCTGACGTCAAGGAGGTCTCAGTACCCAGGCCTAGGGGCTGGGACGACGACAAAATATATATATATATAAATGTTATGTTGGTTTGTGTACGTTCCAAAAACTCAAAAAGTTCTGCACCGATCGAGCTGAAATTTTAGCATGATATATAATCTGCACCAAGGATTGTTTTTATCTAATTTGCGACTGCGGGAAAAAAAAGCGAGGAAAACACTCAACACTCGCTGACAACCGCAATAATAATGGCTGTTAAATGCCGGGCAACTGTTTTGCGGTGGAAGCCGCAGCCGGGCCGCTGTTTTATAGAGAAATAAAGATGAATTAAAAAAAGAAGTTCTGCAATTAAAGTATGCTTAGCGCAGTGGACTGGACAAATCTGTTTGTATTTGATGTTTTAAAGATAAACAGTGAATATAGTTTAATATAGAATATAGTATCACCATCAATTAACACGTAACTAAAAGTTAGTTACTCTTTTCTATAGTACACTGGGGCGAAGCCGCAAAGGGACAGCTAGTTTTATATAAATTTTTCTTTTTAAATAAGGACATCTAAAAAAAATAAAAAAATAAAATTTTTCTTTAGCAGATTTGTAGGGATCGAAAGCTTCTTGAGGGTGTAGAAAAAATACGGCTTAATCTAAGAGTAGTGCCAGTGGTTGCATTTACCAGCTTCTCTCTTCGGTCATTAACTTATGTACCGTACATACATTTCATGGAATAAAAAAATTGTTATTTAAAAGGGCAGATATTTATATTTCGTGCAACTCGAAACTTTGCATTGTATATAGCTAAAAAGATAGTTCATTTCTGTAGTTGTCAAACAAAAAAATTATCTTAGCTCATAACAGTTTTTGACAAGCATTTCTATTTGGGCATGTTTTCAGCAAACTTTGCAGCGGTCGTACTTCACTTAAACATTATTCTAGAAAAAATGCTTATAGGATTATGTTTTAACTTTAGTATAAGAGATGTACAATTTTACTTTCAGGAAAGCTGAAAGTCATCATCTGGCACCCCCTGCCTGATCTGAGATGGAAAAGCAAGGTTGTTTCAATAAGGTAAGGCAGCATCTAGTACTTTCGCTTGTTTAATGAGGCTCAACCCAGTCAGTGGTATTGATTAAGAAACACATTTTCTTAGATGAGTAGATTAACACATCAGTTGCTCACCCTGACGTTAACAAACATTGATATTATTCTTTGTTCTCTAATATTTGATACAATAATTTATTTTTCATACAGTTCACTTTGGAATTAAGCTGAGTTTGTGACTGCTAGGAGCATTTTAATGCTTTGCTCATTATTATGTAAGTACTCATTAATGCCATGTGCAACACCTACAATTCTTGACAAATTGTTGGTTTGGCTGATTTTCTCGGGGATCCTCCATTTCCCCTTCATTCCGACACTGCTTTATACACACTTCATATCACCCTTTACCAGTGTTGTAAACCTCGCTGAACAAATTCTCTTCACTTCACCCAATTCATTGTCAACTCTGTGTGACTCACCTGCACAGCAGCGATGCCAACAAAAGAGTGTAGAATATTGTCGAACACGCCAGGGTCGTCACGTGTGAGTATGTTCATAAGGTCCACTCCCTTGTTCTGCAGTATATCGTGACATTGTTGTAGAGTGTCTGATATAACAGGCAGTTTCATGAGGTGTGCAGCCATGCCTGGCCACTGGCTGCCCATCCCAGAGAACACAAACCAAACCGGCCGCTTCGACCCGTCAAAGTGCTGCAAATATTTGTTACCATAATTTTTGAACCGAATTCAAATACATATACAAACTTTATTAGTCTCAAACTAAATTAATTAACATAACGCAATCTTAAGCTGTAAACCATTACCCTTGATTGGTTGTATTTTTTAATCAATAGAATGGAGAAATGCGTGGAAGTAAGTCTTCCGTTAAAATATTCAGTTTTTAAATAAATGGGAGGTACAGTAGAACCCTGTAATAACGTTTTTCAAGGGACCTGTGAAAAAAAGTGTTATGTGCAGGAAATGTTATAAGCAGCAATCAATATTTTTACACCAATAAATGGATATTACACAAAAGTAACATAAAATTTGATACTTTATGTACAGTAAATAAGCATATAATGAGGTTAAATGAGGTTGCAGTTACTGTGCTATCAGGAACATGATTAATACATACATTGTGTGTATAATGGAGGCTTTCCCACTTGTCTTCTGTAGGTTCATGATCATCATCTTCAGGATCACAGTCTTTTAATATCACTGTAATGTACACTTATGACACTTTTCCAGACATTAATTTGTTTTTTACAGTTGTTTGTAGTCTACAGCTTAGGTTATTTTATCTAAAATAATACAGTTAAGAAAAATTTTACCAGAGTTGTGGTTAATGTCTGAGAAAAAAGTGATGTAATTTTCAGGAAATGAAAATATAAGTGTTGTTATAAGCAGGAAATGAAAGCATGATGTTTTGTTGAAAAATTATGGGACCAATGAAAAGTGGTGTTATATGCAGGAAAATGTTATAACAGGGTTGTACTTATGTATGTTCATACAAGAGATTTAAACGCTGCATGTAATACTTTTCCATATATAATTTCTAGACATTTGAAATGTTTCTCTATAAAAACATAAATATTGTATATTATTTCTGTTATAAAAAAAAGTTTAAAAATTTAACTTTTCACACCATTATATTTGTTAAGTACATATTGCATACATGCAGTAATTATGAGCCTTTGGCTTAGCAAGGAACAGAAATATTAAAATATATATATTAGAATGAAATATCTTAGTTGGAAGTATAGATTAATGGGGACACGTACAGATGGATGTAATAAATTAAACAGTAATTTATGCTTTAGCCCTTTCCGTTTGTGAAGAAATGCTTTAGCCCATTCAATTGTGAAGAAATGCTTTCCCCCATTTCATTGTGATGAAATACTGTAGTTTATGTCAAGCAGTGGCATAGCCAGGATTTGCTTAAGAGGGGGTTTAACCTGAGAATAATATAATGAACGTTGACCACCCTTAACAGCAGGGAGTCTGGGGGTCCTCCCCCAGAAAAGTGTGAATTTCAAGGTGAAAAATTGTGCTATTTTAGCAGTTTTTCAGACAAAATATTAGATATTATACTGTTCAAAATATTTTATATCTTTTAATATGATTTTTTTTTCTATTTTATTTAATGTCTAATGGAGGGTGTTAGAACCCTCAAGACCCTCCTTGGCTACGTACCTGATGTCGAGATTCTGAGACATATTGCTAGAATGGCACAGTTTCAACAACCTTTTTAAATACAATGATAAAGGCAGCTACAGAAAGTAGTAAACATACTATTTAAATACTGTAATAGTAATATTGAATTAAAGTATTAACATACGACAGGATTTTGAAAGACATAACAGTTTATTTCAATTGGCAGGAATTTTGTGTTTTATCTACTGTACTTATTTGGAAAAATTTTTAGTGTGTCATCAATAGCTGACGTTCAGCAGAAACAAGCAGTCTTTTTGGTGAAAAATTATGTTAACCCATTAACTGATACACAATCGACAGTATGTGAACAGTCAGTTCCCAGTGTTCCCACACTTATTGAATGTGTTGTGCGTGTTCGTGTTGACGAGTATGGACTACTGCGTGACACTGTAATTAGGTAACAGTTTAAGGCCATGATCTCTCATTTATTTCAAACAATTGCAAATAACTCAAATATTTTTTAACCAAATGCTTTGAAAAAATTTGAGACAGTGTACAGTCATACGATACACAATTTTGCCAGAGCGTTTTTTAAAACAATGTACTGTTTGCGAGCAAAAAATTATTTTGCTTAATTTTGGCTTATTTTCACAACAAAATGTGTACTATTTCGGGGGCGAAAATCTAAAAATCAGTTTGGAGTATTGCAACAGAAAAATTCATATACAAACGTTGATATATAAGTGTTGACACTGCCAAAGGAATTTTTGATACATCTAGTAATTTGCGTTACAAACAATATTTTCGAAACCACTGCTAAACTAGAGAGCGAGGCCTTAAGTCGAGCCGCATGGCGTGTCCCGGTCAAGAATCATTTGCCGGTGTCGTGAAACGTGCTCAGGAAAAACTGTTGAAAAGTGGTGAAAGGAGAATTGTTCCGAATGTTTTAAATTATTTTTGTTAGCGGTATCGGACATTGCCTTTGAAGGAATCAGCTGTTATTACAGCTGACATGACGAGTGTGTGCGCTGCCATTATTTTCTGTGCATGAAAGGAATTTCAGGAATAAGGATAACTTGCGACACCTGGAAAGAAGAGAAAACAGGATAAAAGTTTGCTTGGTGAGTGTGACGAGTTTCTTTTTATTAAAACAGCTGTGCATAATAAAGTTCACTTGTTTTTCTTGTGTAACGAAGCCTCAACTATATAAATAAAGTGTGTGATGTTTTAAAAGCTGATGAGGATTTGCCACATTTTAAACAAACTTAATTTATAAATTTCTCCTTGAAATGTGAATTGAGTTTCGAAAGCTACTAGAAACATAAGTAAGTACACGTACACTTTATATAATACACGAGTGATGATGTGTTAGATATATTGTATTGTAACTTGATTAACTTGTAGCCAACCATCAATATAATTTTGACAGCAACCAGTCGCTGGCTTTCACAGCGGAATAATATAGTTGTTTGTTTACATCAGTCTAAAATTGCCTTGTAAAAGTTGCTGCACTCTTGTGTTGGGTATTTCCAATTACAAATCTTAACATTTTTATTGACGTTATTAAACGTTTCTTATCATAGCTATTTATTAATATACAAATGCATTTAGATTTAGCCACCAATTTTTAAATACACTTTTCCTAACGACTCTGAAGGGGCAGGAATTTTTTGTCATTTAAACTAATTTGACTTATTACATATATTGTTGGTGATATACTATGAATTTACGAGTATAATGCAAGGTAATGTATTTCAAAAAAGGTTTATATTTGTTTTAAATGTGTTTCTGATTAAAAAAAACTATAATTTTTAGCATTGCAGTCTATTCCCCACCTTAAGAGGGCATGGTACGTAACTCAGCAGTAAATGCATCAGTTTAAATTAGTAGGTTTCTCGAAGCCAATTAGAAGAGGAAGAGGAGGAGGAGGAGAAAAAAAAACTTTGGCAATAGGTTTACCAAATTTCTGAGCAAAATTATTCTCATGTAACGTATTTCTGAAGAACAATATGTGGTGTCAAATATTGTAGACTACATTTAACTGCAGGGGAACAGATTACGCTTGAAAATTCATTATTTTAGATAAAGGTTTGCTTGTAAAGTTGGCTAGTATCATTATCAGAGGTTGATATGGAATTTTTCCATATTTACTTTCAAAAATGTACAAATTAAGAATTATTTTTTAGCATTTACTTACCTACTTATCTGCTTTACAACTTCAAGACAAAAAATAATTTGAAGACGTTTTCCTTGCAAACTATAGTTTTTTTGGCTGTTTTGAAGCAACAGTAATGGAGTCTACTTCATGCTAGCTAGATAGATGCCAAATACTGTACTTACTGCTGCCTGTATTCATCTTGTGTTTGTGTGATATATTTACTACTTAGCCTGCATTGCGCAAAACATATTAATAGAAAATTTCATAAATAATGTACAATAAGTTTTTGTGATAATTGTGAAGTTCACCAGCCATCAGTGTTCATAAATTTGTTCAAATTTTATTTCTTACCATTTCTCACACTTAAAAAAAAAAATAAATAAACTTCAGCAATATTAAATTCTGAAATATGATTTATTTGATCAAAGATGCAAGAATTACAAGTTTTCAAAAATGTAGTTGCGAGATTTTAATTTACACCAGCCCCTCGAAGTAGAGGTGTTCAATTAACACTTTTTTGAAGTAACAACCGAAATTGATTAGGGTGTATAATTCAAAGTAACACAACCAGTATTTGAAGTAGCGCTCATTTTCGTACACTGTATTTTTCAATTTTCATCCCGTGCATGCCCAACATGTTTTATTTTGAACTAATCATATTTTTCGTAATTTTACTAATCATACATTTGTTTTACCAATTACATACGTAAAATGTAATGTACATATACATTTACAGTATTTAAATATGCACGCAATATTGTAGGCCTATGTATTCAATCACACCCGCTCAATCATCGTGTGCGCCCAGTACATATATTTGTTTACATATTTAATTCGCGTTCGCGGCAAGGCAGGGTGAACAGCATTGATAATATGGTGAACCACAGACAAAGAGGGGCTACACCTACGCTTTCAAGCCATGCCTACCCAAAGTGTCCAATGAAATGACTCGTAGCACTTGTGGCTCGCCAGCGCATGTTTCTGGCGGTTCTGAGATTACAAAGGCTCTAATGTTTACAATGTAAGTTTGGTTTACAGTAAAAGTGAATTGTAAGTGCAAGGTAACTTAGTTTTGAATACGATGATGAGCAAATGTGCCAGGCCATCATCCGAGAATGGAAAAGCTATGCGGAAATGCTTTACTTTGGACTTTAAATTAAAATTGCTACAAAGAATTGATTCTGGAGAGCGGCAAGTTGATAAAACCAACTCGCTAGGGATAAGATCTACAGTGCGGACATCTATAAAACACCGGGATAGCATTTTAGAGGCCGAGAAGTTAAGTGTTCCATTCCAAGCTACGCAGCTTACGAAGGCACGTCCGAGCATAATGGTAGAAATGGAGAAATTACTTTCCATTTTCGTCGCAGAATTCCTTTGAGTGCTGATATCATCAAAGAAAAGGCACAGAGTCTGTATGATGATTTAAAGGAATTATTCCCTGAGTTAATTTAAATTGTTATAAACTTTAGTACAACGAGGGTAAAACAGCAGCAAAACAGAAAGCAACTGACTTGTTTTTCAAGAAAAAACTGAAAGCGGACGATGACGACAACACTGCGGGACCTTCACACATGAAAGAATAACACTCAAGTGTAAATTTGTATAGCAAACATGCACTTTTCGAGGTCAAAAAAACAAATTAAATTTTCTAACATGCACTCTTATGGCAATATCTTATTTGATTAGAGCTGTTTTGATTAGCACTCTACTTTCTTGGAACACATCACAGCGCTACTTCGAGGGGCTGGTGTATTCTCAAATAGCTTAGTTTCCAGGACCACTGTTATATTGCATATTTTAATTTACAAGGAGTATATTAATTTCTTATTTATATCTTAGCATATATGTACAGTGTATATATATATGTGTATATTTTTTTAAATTATAAGCATTTCCTTAGTAATGAGATTACCTGTGTCTCAGTCTTTTCAGTACTTAACGATGAAAGTACATAGCTTCTATAGTTGTGGTTTGTAATGTTTTTTGAATATGCGTCCTGAATAAGTGCTACAAACTCATTGTCAGAGGATAGAACTTTCACCTGTAAATAAAAATTTAATGTATTGATGTACATTTTTTTTTAATATTGTCAAATCTATTTACAGCTATGCAGTGAATATTATTAGTCTATTATAAAACTAACTGCAACTAAACCATGAAGAAAAAAAATCCTGATGAAACATAAGCTACAAGGTTGGATGACTCTTAGATAATGGTGGTTTCTTTTCTATTTTAATTTTCTCAGTACCACAAATGTTAGTGGTAGACACGTCATTTCAATAATTTCCTCAGCTTCTTAAATACTCCCAGTCAGTCATAGGTTTCTCGCTTTGGTCTTTGTTACTAAGGTGACACAGCAGTAACACATTGGATTCACATCCGGGATGACTTGGATTCAGTCCCCATCTCTGGCCATCCTGATTTCTATTTTCCGTGGTTTCCCGAAGTTGTTTTCAACTAATGCTAGGATGGTTCCTTGAGAAAGGCCATTGCTGCGTCTTTTTTCCGGTTCGTCAAGTCTTTGTGTTTGGTTGTGTGTAATCGTCGAAATGACCTCATTGACAAGAAATGAAGCACAGTTACCTTGCCTTTGGCCCTGGTTTTCCAAATAGTACAGCATTCCCGTTGTGTTTGACATATTGCCAACACAGAAATAACTAAAATCTGTACTGCAGAAACCGAGGAAGGGTCGCAGTGGTAGTTAAGACGCTCAACTTGCGAGGGTTCTTTTCGTTGTCTGCCGTCCTGATTTTGATTTTCCATGGTTTTTTGAAAACATTTGAGGCAAATGCCAGAACGGTTCCTTACTAAAAAGGTGTCCTGTTTGTCAGAAACATTGGTTCATCTCTAATGACCTCACGGTCGATACGACATTAAACCCAACTACGTACCTGTACAGCAGAACTAACTTTTGAGTAAAATGACATATTATTTATATTTTATTCCTTTTATAGACCTCTTATGTATTAAAACTGAGACAATATACAGAGGGATGTTACCTATGTTAATATCAGTATGTTACCTTTTGTATCATTTTTTCAGTTATCTCTTCGTTTCTTCCAGACAGACAAAGCAATCTGGGCAGTTCATCCTCAGTTTTATTACATGCTGACTTTGATCTCATGCAAGGACGAAGTACAACATTTCCACAAAAACCAGTCCACTCCATGCTGTTGACCGCAACTAAACCTGGACTCCACTTGGTGTTCTCCGTTACAACCTGCAAGAAGACGAAGTATCCCACATAAGTATTCATACTGACAAAAATACAACTATAGTGAAACATAAGTTTCACTTTCAAGATGTTTTAATAAGTTTAATAAGCATTACCTTCATTTCTTTCTGCCCCATCACATACTTCTTAACAGGGTTTTACTATAAAACGTTACTAGACTGACAGAATATTTGCACTGGTGTAACTAGCAGCTCTAAAATTTAAAATAGCAGAAAAATTGACAGTGCAGTGCAAGTGCACATGTTATCTGCCCCGCTCATTTCCTCCACATATCCTTGTAGTGTCATTGGTTAAATTTGTGGTCCATCCATTCAGAATTTGGTTTCCATGATTTCGTGAAATGACTCCATTGAGATGTTGGGTGTTTTATCATATTAGGTTAAAACCAATTCTTTCCCATTTCTTGTTCATCTGAGTCAATGTTTCTGCCCCATTTTGTTGAGTTGATAATCCCTTATAAAGTATTGAATTAGAATGTAGCTGCTGCAACAAACTATTTTTATTCACTGAATATGTTAATGAAGCGCTTTCGTTATTGTTCCACTACAGAAGGTTGCATGAAAAGCACATTTGTCACAGATGCAAAATAACAGTCTGATGGAAAAACTGTGGGTAGCTGAAAATAATTTGTTCAAAACTAAATACAGTAAAAGCTAATTATCTACATCTGGGATGGTACTGTTCAAATTATATAATTTTTCAATGTATACAAGAAAGTGTCCACAAATAGCATGCACACAATGTTATATGACCGGTCTCAATGTTACGGGGCTGTGCAGTTTGTGGTTCATGTTATGGTGGTCCCTTCATGGTGTCGTGACTTGGTTGATTGGAACTTTCACAGCATGTGTACTTGTCTTAACTTACCCACAGTGGGCATGTGACATTGGTATGCCTCGTGCTCTTGTCAATACATCCGTCCAGCCACATGTAGCCCCACATTGCGGCCGGGTGCTATTAGTGTTTGAGGTGCGCACGTGAGGTATGCTATTTATTGGGTGATCTTCATTACTGTAATGTATACATCTTACAACACTTCACGCTGTACTTATAGTGGAACCATTTCTACTTCCACATGGCTGTTGTGCAGTGCACCCAGAGATTATACGCACTCGCATATAATTATGTCCACTTTGGACCGATACTTCTGATGCTTCACCATTTTTGTCAGTTTAAGTACATCAGTGTACATGAGTGTAAATAGCTTACTTATTGTGAAATGAGTATTCGTGTGTACCTTGAGTCTTCCATCAACCAGAGCAGGAATATGAGAGGCAGGTGTTTCATAATGAAGATTGGCAGGAATAACTCCTCTCTCCATAGCAATCAAACATTTAACAATGGAGCAGGAAGACGAGGCAGCACCAGCATGTCCCATATTAGACTTCACTGAGCCAATGAGAAGAGGTGATTCTCTCCTTCCGAGTAGAACCTTGGATACTGCTTTGAATTCAGTTTCTTCATACATCTGCAAGCAGTAATGAATCAGTGCTAAAGTAACAAAACTGCAATGACGCACTGTACCAACATGTTCTTCGCAAGTGTCAGATTTACCTAAATATATCATGCTTTAACTTAGTTTGTTTTTAATTTTTAAATATATGCAGAGTATGTAGATTGCAAGTGGAAAACAGTGAATATAATATAAAAACATTGTTCATAACAGTTAAAATTTAAGTTAGCAGAAATTGTATTGTTGTTTAATATTCCATAATATGTATTCTTAGGAAGAATCAGTTGGAGGAACTTCATGAAATTCCAAAGTGAATCTTTCGCAGATGCAGGTTTCAGTAGGACCTTAAGATAAAAATATAATTTGAGTGTGGTAATTCAGCCTTATCGACAGCCCCAGTAGTCAGCCCTCCTTTTTACCTCTTTTAGGACTTATTAATTTATGTAAATTTTTTTAGACGTACGTTGGCATTGGGGCAGAGTATTTTTCTCCAGCTTGGTAGTAGCCGCGAGTAATTGTTGTGTGAACTTATTCGTGAACTTAATGACCCCATCTAGGGCCTTAAAATGGATTGTATTGTGAAAATATCGGGCTAGAGTGCAGCTGGTTAATTGTCAATGAAAGTTAAGCTATTTATCATTCTTTTTTTTGTGAAGCCCTATAAATAACTTTTGTTTTCTTCCAGTGTCTTCACTTAACACCTAGAGTGATGGATGGGAAGTTTGAACAGATGTACTCACTACCTCCATTCGTGTACTATTGCGTGTTACAGAACATGTATAATTTTAAGTACATATTACTAAAACATGTAGTCAGAGATGCACAAGTACGTACAGAATCAGTACTTGCACAAAACACATATGGACAAACACATTTTTCGTGTTGTTGCACGGTCGCGACATTTTGCTGGCCAGGTCAGCTTCCTCTGGCTATTACTCGCGTGTTTTGTGTTCTCGCACCTACAAGTACTGATTCTGTAAGTATGTGTGCATCTCTGTCTACGTGTTTTAGTAATTAGTAGCCTAGCTGCCATTTACAACCTTTTCTTTCTTTAAGTACAGTAGAACCTCTATTATCCGCGATAATGCAGGGGACGAGACAGTCGGATAACCGAATTTCACGATTGATCGAGTCATTAGTTTATCTTATCTGGTGCCATTAGACGTGGTTATTATCAACGGGAGTTGTTGCTATCTTATCTGCTACCACGTAGCAGTCTCTGCAATTATCTGACTGCTGCACGTCAGTCAGACGTATGCCCTGAAACACAACTTTATTGAAAAAAAAAATTTCACATACAATATATTGTACTGTATTTGTCGCCATTAAATACGACCCCACACATGAAACGAGTCATGATTTTAGAAGGTACAAAACCTTGGGGGGGAAAAATATTCATCCCTAGCCGAAATAAAACTTTTATCCTTCAGAAAAAAAATTTAGCTGAAGGGAATAAAGTAAGTGGTTTTATGGGGCGCATAGACACCGGAATAATTCGCAATGTACGGCGGCGGACAAAGCAAGCAGCTGCTGCTGCCCATCGTGCGCTAGGCCTACTTGGCAACGCTGGACAGAGCCAGCAGCTTCACCTTGCAAGGTCATCGCATGCCTGCAAGCTGTTTCTGCCGCCCGGCCAGCCGCCAGCTACTCAGCCACCTCTGGTAAATATAGCGCTCAATTGAAAAAAAATAAATTATTTATGCCGCTTTTACACATGCGCGCAAAGAA
>PNEQ01104060.1:0-12088 GCA_003012365.1 Medauroidea extradentata
GCATAGTACCGTAGTATCCGCACTTAGTACCACAGGCTCCGCACATAGTACCGCAGGCACCGCACATAATACCGCATGCTCCATGCATAGTACCTCAGGCTCCACGCATAGTACCGCAGGCTCCGCACATAATACTGCAGACTCCGCACATAGTACCACAGGCTCCGCGCATAGTACCGCAGGTTCCGCACATAATACCGCGGGCTCCGCACATAGTACCGCAGGCTCCGAACATAGTACCACAGGCTTTACGCATAGTACCGCAGGCTTCGCACTTAATACCGCAGGCTTTGCGCATAGTACCGCAGGCTTCGCACTTAATACCGCGGGCTCCGCTCATAGTACCGCAGGCTCCGCACATAGTACCGCAGGCTCCGCACATAGTACCACAGGCTCCGCACATAATACCGCGGGCTCCGCTCATAGTACCGCAGGCTCCGCACATAGTACCACAGGCTCCGCACATAATACCGCAGGCTCCGCACATAGTACCGCAGGCTCCGCGCATAGTACCGCAGGCTCCGCACATAATTCCGCAGGCTCCGCTCATAGTACCGCAGGCTACGCTTATAGGACCGCAGGCACCCGCACATAATACCGCATACTCCGCACATATTACAGCTGGCACAGCACATATTTCCATAGGTTTCACAATTAGTACAGCTGTTTCCGCATATAGTACTGCTTTCTCCACACATTCTTTTTTATTTATTTATGTTCTTTAAATTTTTTAAGTTTATTTTCCATATACTGACATTTTATAGAATGGAAGGCATCACACTCACATAAGAAAAGCTTTTGTGTGAGTGCTACTAAACAAATTATTTTCTATAGCTGCTGTAAATTATGCAAGAAAACTTATCATCTGGTATAAATTGATTTGAGAATATAATTTGAATGCTACATGAATTAAAATATAAATTAAATAATTATTGATGGATACAGATAGTATTTAACAATTTAAAATATGTACAATGTAAAATTAATAAACTACAGTCAACTATTAATTAAAAATTAAAGACAACTCATATTCAGTTAAGTTATTTAACAATCGATTAATATATATTTATTTGTTTATAGTTTTTATTTTTTCAGGAATATTTGCTACAATTTTTGAAAGCAAGAATGTGGATGGTCTTTGAGTAATTGATTTGTGAACTAGTGGAATTGGTAAATTTTGGTTTAAATTATATCGAATAGGATATATAGAAGATAAATTCTCTACTGGTAACTATTTGTTCATGAAATTGACGAATTTGGTTCTAATATTGTGCCATTTGTTTGTTTATTTTGTTTTGTCTAGTTCGTCTAGTCGTAGTGGTAACTATATATGTATATGGCAAAGGTTCTCCACCCCAGCACTGTTTAGTTCTTTAATCTTCGGTGAAATTTTAATAACAGTAAACTGCTTAATATTTTATAAAGGAAACTTCAGGCAATTATTTATGTGCAGTTAATGCAGTGTTGTATATATATATATGGAACAATTCTTGTGTAATACTTCTGACCAACTTTAATCATGACCTCATCATATTTGTTTCAAATGAATCAAACAAATTTTTATTGGTGAAATTTAAGTTAAAAATATCATGTTTTGATTATTAAAACACGTGTGTGTATTAAAACATTATGTTAGGAAATATTATTCGATACTTTCGAAATACTATTTTTAGTGTAATACAATTTTGGTAACATTAAGTAGCTACGACTCTATGCCGGCGTATAACCTCTAGGCATTCCTTTGTCTCGACCTTGTTGTCTCTTACACATCATGGCGTGAACATCAACCGAACATCTAGTGGTATTTATCGTTTTGTAATGTCGTAATCCGACAAATTTTCTGCCTAGGGTGAGATTATTCTTTCACTTGATTGCCTTTTGCGCCGTAGTGTTACATTGTTTACATGACGTTCTTATTTAAAATTTATTTTACTTGTTTAATATAGCGGTCCCCGCCATGTGGTTTCAACTCTTTGCTATGTAGAAGGAAAGAAAGCCTATCCAGCATTTGAGGGATTTGGCTTGTCTATGTCTTCCGATGTAGAAGTAACATTATTTCTACTCGTCCTTTTCGCTGTACCCTCATCGGTAGCCATGGGCGAGATGGAGAAGTAACATCTTTCGGCGGTGGCCAGAGTGTCACCATGAAAGGCAACCAGTAAAGTCCGGCCTATATATTTATTTTTCTCACGAAAATTGAAAATTTGTTAATATATGTAAAATGGAAATGTAAGTTCATTACAAATTTTGGGGATCCCCTTGTATAATTATTTTATTATGATATACTTAAGCCATATGTACTTTTCTATATATATATATATATATATATATATATATATATTCTTATTACAATTTTATTTACTAGGCCTAACTCTTTTCATAAAATTAACATTCAAAGGCTCTTATGGTCTCACATTTTAAATTAATTTTTTG
Organism: Medauroidea extradentata; assembly: GCA_003012365.1. Taxonomy (NCBI): domain Eukaryota; kingdom Metazoa; phylum Arthropoda; class Insecta; order Phasmatodea; family Phasmatidae; genus Medauroidea; species Medauroidea extradentata. The sequence continues at coordinate 2,434 of PNEQ01104060.1, forward strand.
TATGGTATCCTAAATTAATTTTTTAATGTGAAATGTTGGGGGAAAGGAGGCTCGGCCCTTTCTCTGATCTTGAATAAGGAGCACCGATCAACAACTTGGCTGGTCTAGGAGCTGTCTTGGTCGGTTTATCCTGGTTTACCCTTCATGGACCTCCTAGGTTGTTTGGTAAAGTTTCTGAAATTGAATACTTTCAAACGATTGAAAAATTCCTTCGATGGGTGGTTAAATGTCTTTTTAAACACAGTTCTTAAAATAACTTTTTGTTTTAAAATTAGTGGCTTGATTGCCGTTTTGCTCATATATCCCCATGCTAATATATCGTACAGCAGAACAGATTGAATAATGGCTACATAAACCATTCTTATATATTCAATTGATGAAACAGATCTAAGTTAAATAAATATATATTTTGTATTACGAATTTTATTTAGTTAATTAAGAAACATTCCTGCCCCATTTTAAATTACAATTTAACATAACACCCAAATATTTTCTTTCCTCTACTCGTTCTTTGCATTTAATTGGCTACAGGCATGCATTTTGAGTTCATCGTGTTTTCTTTTGGTTGACCAAACTTGTTTGCAGAAAGTGATATGCACTTTGCTTAGTTAAATAGAGTAAAATTTTATCTAATATAGATTTCACTTTAATTAACTCTTCATTAGCTGTATTGAAAACTGATGTCCATGAATCAGACGAAAAAAGAATCATAGTAACATCTGCATAAGATGTTAGTTGACAATTTATATCTATGTTGCACAAATCATTGATAAAAAATCAAAACAAAATTGGACCAAGAATACTTCCCTGCGGGACTCCTGTATTTATTCTTATTGAGTTTACAAGCTTATTTTTACTTTAACATTTTGTATTCTATTTTCTAAGTAACTGTTAAACCATCTGTTTTCCAATCCCCATATACCAGATTTTTTACCACTTTTCACAAAAGTATTGAACGTGATATGCTTTGGCAAGGTCTAAAGTGACACAGAGACAGGTTTTGTTAATTTCGATTGCATCATGGACAAAGTTTGTTAACTTAGTCAGTGAATCATTTGTACTTTAACCATTTCTGATACCAAACTAATTTTTAGATATTATTTTGTTTTTCTCTAAGAAAGCCATTAGTATTTTTGACACGCATTTCTAGCATTTTCTAAATATTACTTATAATATAAATTGGTCTGTAATTTGTGACAGAAGACAAGTCACCACCTTTATGCAAAGGCAAAACGACTGCTTCCTTCAAACGTTGAGGAAATTTCCCAAGGCTTTGATTTAACTTTACAATATGTGCAATAGACTTGCACAACTTATATATTTATTATATTTTAATAATTTTGTACTTATCTTGTCGAGACCTAAATTGTTTGAGTTTCTCTTTTCAGATATAATTGTTATTATATCAGATTCTGTGACTGGTTCTAAAGATATAGATTTACAATAATAATTTTGAGTTAACATAATTATTCGTAACGACATGTTTAGAAGTATATTTTGATATCGTTGTAGACATATTATTCCCTACATTTCTAAGTATTTATTTAACGCATTAGCGACTTCCTCAGCTTTTACGGCTGCATTTATTATATTTCCGTCATTTATTAGAGTTTTTATATCAACATTTTCTTTTTTTAGATCCCGAGACACCATTAATAATTTTCCATATTAACTTTGGATTATTTTGTGATACAGCTATTTTTACTTCCGTAGCTATACATATTAATAAAGTTAATCCATTTTTGTAATAACAGTAAGAATTCTTCAGCAACGTATTTAAACGTTGCTTACTTAGATATTGTTTCATTTTGATTCTTGTTCTGATAGACTTAATTTGACCTATTGTAATCCACGGTTTTAATCGTTTAAACGTCTCTTGTTTCGTGACAGTTTGGAAACTTGGTTCATTTATTAAATGATCAAGCTTATTTAAAACGGGATTTGTGGCTGTATCTACATTTTGTGCAACCAATAACACATCAACAGGTTTCACTTGAAATTATATAATATATTTTATTTCCTATTAATTTTTGAATAAGTCTTATCGTCTGTATAGAAAATCGGACAATTAACTTTGTAACTAACATCACTTGAAAAATGGTCAGTTATACTTGAATGTAAAACTGCTGCGAAAACATAGTCAGTAGTTTTTATTTTGACAAAAGAATGGTCAATACAAGTGTTAGAATATGATGTTACACGAGTATAATTATTTACGAAAGATACAAATCCATGTTTGGCAAATGTACTTAAGTATTTTTCAGTATATTTATCAAAAACATCTGAACGAATATTTATATTTAATACCCCCTATGATCATTACATGTTTATCATTTACTTCACAAAATAGGCTACACAATCTAACGATATTAAGAAGGTTTCTAAACACCACATTGTACCGTAGGTTCCACACATATCACATTATCCGCACATAGTACCGCAGGCTCCGCACATAGTAATGATGGCTCCGCACATAGTAATGCAGGCTCCGCGCACAGTACCGCAGGCTCAGCACATAGTATCACCAGTTACGCACATGGTACCGAAGGCTACGCACAAAGTACTGCAAGATCCGCGCATAGTACTGCAGGTTCCTCATTCATCTCCACAGGCTCCGCACATAGTATCGCAGACTCCACACATATTATCGCAGGCTTCAAACATAGTATTGCAGGCTCCACATATAGTACCGCAAGCACCGCTTACATCTTCATAGGCTCCGCACATAATGCTGCAGGCTCCGTACACATCTCCACAGTCTCCGTACATAGTACTGCAGGCTCCACACATGTCTCCACATCCTCCACCCTTGTATACACAATCTACTCCAGATTCTCCACGAAGTGCTTCTCATTCCCAGCAATCTGCTTCGTGACAATTCTAACTTGTTGGTGTTGTTTGTAATGATGACCCGAATTTTAGTTGTGTGTATGTTGTGCATGTAAACACTGACATGACTTCTGCCGAATTCAATGTAATGTGTTTTTTTTTTCACGAAAGACAAATACAGTACAATAGTAGTCATTAAAGTCTGTGAACTATATAAGGGTTGGTATAGAAGGGGCTGTTATCAGTTTATCATACGTTCCCGACCATTAGTCATTGTACCGATTGCAAGTTTGGAGGTGATAAAAGGTCTGAACACGTGTACACGGAAGCTCGCACCTCTAGTATTCGCGGAGATTTGTCACTTATCGGACAACAAATTGAGAGTGTTAAGAATAAATTGCTGGATGACCTGATGCCTATCGACAAATTTAATTAATTTTTCAAATGCACAAATACACGACGAATTAATGTCCTCATAAATCAAACTTATTTCGAAAATAGCCTCGGTTACGGACTTTGCGAGACATATTAGGAAGGTGAAGAACGTTTGTTCTGAACGACTTGATAAAATTAAGAAAGTAGTTTATTGAAATCTCTACCGGTAATAAATAATTAGTTTTCCCACAAAAGTGTTAATAACTGAACAAATATTGTTACCACACATTTAACAATGCATGGCAGAACTGTACTGACGAGTGATCTCAAGCAAGCAATGGAGGCTGTACTCACAAAGTGTTAGTGTTGACTGGCTAGAAATAACATATTAGCTCTCGAGAAGAGATGACGCAATCCGGCCAATCATAAGTCGCCTCGACAAACTAACATTAGATAGTCGCAAGAATACAACACCTACAGTAGAAATAAAACAGGAAAAGGAAGAAGACCAATCAGCGAATTGAAAATACACTGGTCAGAGACACTGACTCGGGCGAAGATGACAGGCCTTTGATTGAAATCTTGCACAAGCGATACCACAAAAACATGCGCACGAGGAGGACCTGAATTTAGTTCTCTTCTTAGCGACTAAATTGCTTCGAATTCTGAGCGAAATAGCGACCCCACATATGGTCTGCAGAGATGTGGTTGTAAATGGTTATTCATAATAAAGAAGTAAAGCTTTTTTCCTGGAGATACACTGCAACTCGGCAAACGCACTGTTAACAAACCACGAAAGGTGTTTAAGAACTTTTATTTCGGAGAAAATCTGGGCAATTTACTGAATCAGATCTGCGTAGGTATCGACTTTTGTCGCGGTACAGTCATGCCCACTATGGCAACAATAATCCTGCAACAGGTAGATTTAAGGATACATTGCATGACAAATTTGCCATTATAGCTAGGTTATTTCCGAGATTAAGAGGGCGTGATACTAAATTCAATGCTAAAAGCATTAATCTATAACGGTAGGTTTCTTGAAGCCAATTTGCGAAAATTAAGCAATAGCAATCCTAGACAATAATTTTACCCAACGTTTTAAACAAAATTACTTCCAGTGTTACGAACTTCTGAGGCACAATCTCTGACGCCGGAACCTCGTGCATTTAACTGCGGCGCAAGAGATCACGCGTAAAGAATTAGTAATTCTGGATAAACATATACTCATAAAGTTGGCAAATACAATTATCTAGGATTGTCATGAAGTATTTGACCCATATTTGCTCCGAAAAAGGCATAGAAATCAATTGATGTTTGCAGCGTTTATTTATCTACCACTCACTCTTATATACGTCCGTAGGTACATGCCTAATACAGAAATTTGCTATTGGAAGTAAAATAGACTACGTTTTCTGAGACGATCCGAACGAATTAGTTGATAAACTGACAATGTGAGAAGATTCCTGGCTTCGCATGCAGCAGGCAACTGGTCATACACCAATGAGATAGTTTCCATAATTGAGGAATTGACTGAGGTTCGTTATATTGAAACATGATATTATATGGTGTTTCCAACAAACTTCATAAATCAGCTAGAAAAAACTATCGAAGGAGAAAGTATGTGATGAAAGGACAGGACGATACTTTCCAGTTTGACATTATATATATATATATATATATATATATATATATATATATATATATATATATATATATACACACACACACACACACATATATATATATATATATATATATATATATATATATATGAAAGAGTTTGCCCGTGTAAATGAAAGGAATCGGTACATTTTAACAGTAATCGACACATTTTCAAAGTATGCCTGTATCATACCTCTCAAAAACAAGACGGCCGGAGAAGTTGCAAAAGCCATGGACACCACTTTCGATCGCGGACGAATACTTAGGAAACTTCACACAGGCGATGGTCGTTATTACTTTAACGCTAGTTTTTGGAAACTTATGGAAAAATATGGTATAGGCCCTAAATCGCTAGTCGACTTACCCGGAACTTAAGGCTAGTATCGTCGAACGCTTCCATAAAACTTTTAACTTAAACTTTGGAAGCACTTCACTGCTAAAGGAAGTTATAAGTGACTTGCGTTACTGCCAAGTCTTGTTTGCGAATATAATAATACGGTTCACTCAACTATGCTAATGAAACCTGAAGATCTTAAGGACGATGCCTTGCTTTGTACTATGTACTCTTCCAAAAAATTGAAGGATCCTCATAAACCTAAAGCAAATATTGGTGAACTGGTACGAACCTCCAAGCAACATGGGGTTTTTCACAAGACGTATCGTCACAACTGGTCTGCTGAATTAAACAGAGTAGTGCGCATGTATTATTTAGAACATCTGCATGGTGAACCTATCATTGGTGGGTTCTATACAGAGGAAACACTGCCTACGAAGTTTCCTGATGTGTATTTGGTAGAGAATATATTAAAACGTAAAAACAACCATGTTCTTGTGCGGTGGCTTAGAAAAACGAAACGTGATGGCTTGTGGGTCGACGGAAGAAACATTTTGAAATATGGGGTTGTACTTTAATGTAGTGAGTTTTTTGTAAATAAATACGTGGTTTTTACACTAAATAACATTTGTTTCTTTCTTTAACCTGGAGGTCCTCATTGGTTCAGTGCTTATATGCGGGTGTACAGGAATATAAAAATAATAAATGAATAACATGTCACTTGCTTAGATTTAAAAAAAACAATGTCAACTGTGTCTGTTCTTTTCAATTCTGAGCGTGTAGCCTATTAGGATAATATAGAGATACAATGTTCCAAAGTTACATATTTTCATACTCTCCATGCTAGAAATCTTCACTGACTGGATGCTGGACTTGTGTCCAGACTTGTGCACATTCTGCATCATGCCTCAGGACTGTGTAGACTCATAGGATGAGGGAGGGCGCGTGAAGTCCAAAGGTTAGTATTGTACTATACTGCAGTACGTGTATGTTGAATCAGCGAGGAAGTGTAGGAGGGAGGGATAGTGGGGGTAAAGTGTGCTCGCGAGAAAGATGCAGAACGTTGCTTACAGAGTAGCGACACGTTGCAAGACCATTACGACATTACGCTTCAGGAATATGGTGACACATAGGTTGAGGGAGGTAGGGGGAAGTCCAAATGTCAGTATTGCATCATACTGCGACACATGTATGTGCTGACTCATGGAAGAGGGAGGGGGGTGGTACAGGATGGCATCATGGCATGGTAACTCGCCACGAGTAGTGTCATGTGATTAGCATGCGTGTGATGACTTGAAAAGAAGGGGTAAACCAAAAGGTTAGTGATGATGAAGGGAGGGGAGAGGGGTCTGCCTGTGACTCAAATAATGCATTTACATTCCGTTGGGACACTAAGAAAGCTCGTCTGGGCACATAACATTCGTTATTTTTTTAATTAATTGGTTTTATATAAAAAAAGTTTAATTCTTTAAGAGATATGGTTGAGTTTGGTAGGAATGACAATTCTAAAAAATTTCGGAAGAGTCAGAGAAAACCCCTATACTTGACTAGGTTCATTGAAAATCGTTTTGATATAGCTAGGATAAGGGCCAGTTTTGAGTTTTTAGCATGAGGAAGGGTGGGGAGCCAATGTGGCAACGGTGTTCATGTATGAAATGTTGGTGTTAAATTCAATTAAACACGTATTTTTTGTTATGAGATAAGAGTCGGGTTAGGTTAGAATACGAATTCGAAAATATTTTGGTAGACATGGAGAAACCCCAATATTATATTTGATTAGGATTATTGGAAATCCCTTTGGTATAGCTAGGTTGGAGTCGGGTTTAAATTATTATCATGGGGAATTATTGGGAAGCTCATCCGGGTGTGATATAGATATTCACTTAAGTTAATTGTATTAAAACATTTATTTTCGTTGTGAGATATGATGGAGATTTGGTAGGAATGCAAAAATAAATAAACGGAGGACTCTGAGAGAACCTCTTCACATAAGTTGCCTACATTTAAGAAAAACAATTGACAACAGGTATTGCGCATGAGACGATGCCGGAAACAAGATGGTGGGCATACGTTTTTATTTCGAAATTATGGAAATTTTTGGAAAATTTTGAATTTGTTCAAAATTTTCAATTTTTGAAATATTGGTAGTAGGCTTGCTTAATTTCTTCAAATTCTGAAAAAGTTAGAATTTGTTGGAAATTTTAGAAAATTTTGAAAGTGACGTCATCCAAGATGGCTGCCATGACATCATCGAAGATGGCAGCTCGTGACATCATGAGTGGCTCCGAAGCTCCGATCCCCCATCCCATTGTCCCAGACTCACCTAAATTTTACTAATCATTATGTTTATTATATAAGATATATCATATGTGTTTCTTCATAAAGATAAACTAAGTTTATCTTTACACATAAAAAGTGGCGAGTGGGCAGTCTATGTGTATCGGAGCTAGACGTCTGTAACCGGTTGTGTGTATGTGTGTGTGAGAGAGACAAAGAGAGGGAGAGAGCATGCAGCGGAAGACGTGAAGACCTCAGTGTTGAACCTGGCACGTTGTGTTTACAGGAGAAATGACTGCTCTGATTGTGATAGTGGTGACAGGAATGCTGGTGGTGCCGGTGGTTCTGGGAGACCATTCAGTACACCGCTTGCCTCATAACACTAGACCCTGCAGGTATAATCTCAGCATAGAAACACACTTCCAAGACGGCAACTTTACCTTCTATGGCGAGGTGAGTCACCTGATATTCATGTACTGTACACGGATACAGCAAGCGCTGCCACACAAATGCCTTATGTCACATGCTGCTGTGTTTCACAACCTTCTCAATTGAACTATGTTATTGAGTATCAGAATGTCAAGGAGGAAAATTATCAGTACCGTAGAATAACTTAAAATGTGCCGTTTTATCAGTTTTATGCTATTTCTAATTGTATTTTCCGGCACAAGTTTTATTATTTTTGATATTATAAATTTATTTATTCAATTGAACCTTTATTAATGATTGAAGGGTTCCATGATTATTTTTATTATTAAGTTTTTCTCTGCTTGCTATACTACATTTTATTTCACGTCTCTCAGTCCAGACAAGCGACCAAATCCAGACTGCTTGACGGCCAATGTCTCGTCTCCGCGACACTATCACCTTGTAATACAAGCCACAGGAAATACAGCTAGTGCTTGCAGCCACGTTTCTCACAGAGCCAGTGTCTTGGCGTCCACGCATCCTTGCAGCGTGCGAGACATGCAGTTTGCCGCCAGCAGACATAGAAAAGTCACCTTTGTACTGTTTATTCTATCGCTTCACGCTGTCTGTACCCTCATTGGCCATTTCGGACATGCCCGAACGAACTTGTTGCCGTGTACTGAACTATCATAGCATCCCCGCACTTTCACTAGCCCGTTATTTCTGCTACTCTCTTGCCTTTACTTGAAGAGACATGACATATCTCCGCGCTGCCCCTGTGTTTCGTGAGGACTTTGTCTACAGGACGTAAGTCCCATGTAACTCTGTTATTTTACGTTATGCAGTGTTAGTACTTTCTTCAAATGCAGAAGTGTTTAATTTGTAGGCATTCATTTACTTATTTTAACGTTCCCATGTAGGTACATTAAGACGCTAGTCATCTGTTCTACCCTCCTAGGAAAGTCTCCCTACTGCGTCCACACGTTAAACACTTATTATGATTACTAAATGCACTTATTAATATTCCTCTTTCCTTATATTTGCACCAGTGGAGGGTTTAACACATTCACCTTTAAACTACTCAGCCATTCAATTATGTAGCAGTTCAATCATTTAAGTTTACGTTTTACGTCTGTGAGCTCAACTTCAATTAATTTCTGATACCGGGGCATTTTTACCAGCATGGCGGATCATCTACTTCTGGAGGTTGTTTCCTAGGAAACCTCTTTCACTGTGACCGTCACATATTGTTTCAACATAGCCTTTCCCGGGATGTCTGCTCTGCACTACTCTCAGCTTAGTTCTGCACCAACATAAGCCTACGTTCTTCCACTGTGGCCGTCACATATTGTTTCAACACAGCCTTTCCCGGGATGTCTGCTCTGCACTTCATTCAGTTAAGTTCTACACCACTATATAAACCTACGTTCTTCCACTGTGGCCGTCACATATTTTTCAACACAGCCTTTCCCGGGATGTCTGCTCTGCACTACTCTCAGCTTAGTTCTGCACCAACATAAGCCTACGTTCTTCCACTGTGGCAGTCACATATTGTTTCAACACAGCCTTTCCCGGGATGTCTGCTCTGCACTTCATTCAGTTAAGTTCTACACCACTATATAAACCTACGTTCTTCCACTGTGGCCGTCACATATTGTTTCAACACAGCCTTTCCCTGGATGTCAGCTCTGCACTACTTGCAGCTAAGTTCTACACCACTACATAAACCTACGTTCTTCAACTGTGGCCGTCACATATTTTTCAACACAG
>PNEQ01104061.1:0-12090 GCA_003012365.1 Medauroidea extradentata
GGAAAGTATGGGTAGAATGAGAGCAGGAAAAATTATGAGTGGAATGAGAGAGCGGGAACTTTAAAAATTAAAAGTGACAGGTTCAATGTAAACAAATGACTGACGAAAATTGGCGGGAGGAAATTCATTCCAAGATGGCGGGTGGATTTAAATATTCCAAGATGGCGGATGGTTGTAAAATTATTTTTTAGATTTTTTTAATTTTTGAAATTTTGGAAAATTTTGGAAAATTTTGAAAGTGATGTAATCCAAGATGGCGGCCGGAAACAAGATGGCGGCCGGAAACAAGATGGCGGCCGGAAACAAGATGGCCGCGGTGACGTCATCCAAGATGGCGGCGGTGACGTCATCCAAGATGGCGGCGGTGGCTCCTCGTCTCCTCAGCCGTAAGCCGCTTGCCCTCGGAGGAACATAACCTATCTACTAACAGGAATGCTCTAGACCAAATTATCTTCTGTTACCCGTAATCGGTGTGCAGGTGGTCGCTGTGGCGCCTCTCAAGGTAATACGAGCCGTAACTAGCACACTGAGGTCTCTTAGCTCAGCCGCCACTGTATATTATTACACCACTCAGCCGTATATTCGCGGCTCGCAGTGGTAGATAGCTTTTACCCATTCTAGCGCAACACCCTTTTTCGTGTTCAATAACTACACCACAAAATAATCTCTTACAATTATCGAAATTTTGAGGTATTTGTTTGCAATTTCTTATCAAGAAATTTTCACAAGATCACCGTAAAGCGAGATAAATCATGTTAAAATTTAAGGAATACAAATGACTAAATGATATTTAATTTTTTTTTCAATAAACTTAAAATGTCCAGTAACTACTTCTACCATGAAATTACATTTCAAATTCATGAAAATTTTCGTTTGGATTTAAAACATAAAGCTATAAAAATCTGCATCAAATAATTCAAATTTTACATCTTCCCAGATTTGCATTTCACATCACATTTATCTACAGCTATAGTGATATTAAAATAAACTTTTCCTTCCCGAACAAAACGGTTAACAAAATGAAATTTATAATCAATACAATAACTTTCTAAAATTTCCAACACTTGTTCCATTTAATAAAAAAAGTAATAAAAAAAGCATAAATCTTTTTGCATAGTACAATAAAATCTAATTAAAAGTTTACATACATATTTTCAAATTCGATGTATTAAATTTGACGATTATTTTTCTAAGTCTTACATCACACTTTCTAAAGAAATATTATCCATATTTATTTTAATAAACAAACTCTTTTTAAAAAATTGCATATTTATATCTATGGTTTCATTTCAAATATTGCAGTTATTGCAGCAGAATCAAAGTCTATCAATTTTTCATTCACATTTCTAATTTATAAAGCAACATTTTTAAGTTTGTCTGTGTTTATTAGGAAAAAATAATGGGTAATGCGGTTCATAATAAATTGTTTTACCAAATGATGAACATGGATTACATGAAGCAATAATGTCTGTTTCTCTGTGGTTATAGTCGTCATTTTTTAAAACAATTCCATTTGCTAAGTTAGAGTAAGTATTTACTGTTTCAAATGGAGCAATTTTAGAAATTGTATCAACCTGATGTAGTTTATCATTTTCTAAGATTTTAATTTCAGTATAACCTACAATTTTACTAGCTGAGTCAGATTTATCAAACAGAAGATCAAAAATACATTTAATGTTTACTCTGTTTGCTATCTTATCTGATTTGATTGATATGTTATTGTTTTCTATCGTACCAACTAAAATATTGTTAAAATGAGGAACAATTTTTATAATTTTTCCGAGATCATCTACAATATATTGGCCAATAGGAATTTCTATTTTATTTTCAACCCCAACTTGATCAATACAATATAACCTATTATTTTCCTGTGTTATATTCGGTGTTAAATATGTTCTGTAAAATGGAAATAAACCCACAGATTGTTCTTCAGTTTCTAAAGGATAATGTAATATTTTAGTTAAGATTGATTTCTTACCAGACAACTTAAAAACTTAACTCATTTAGTACTTTAAAACACACACACACACACACACATATATATATATATATATATATATATATATATATATATATATATATATATATATATAGTAAATAAAATTAATTCAAAATCTGAAAAGACAATTTGGGATATAAAAATAAGGATAACTGACAACATTACTTCGAAAAAAGTCATGGAGAGTTATTACCAATTAACATTAGGGGTTTGGTTGTTGGTCCAAGTAATTGTGGAACAACAATATTAACAATCGATAATTTTATATATGAACCAGGATGGTAAAATATTAGCACTTTATGTGTATGTTCAAGACGTTTAAATCAACAACAATTTATTGCTTTAAAAGAAGATGCTGCAGCAGCAATTATAATAGTTAATGATCCAATAGCGTATTTTTCCCTTCAAATGATGAAATGGTTGATGTTGACTACTGTTGTTAAGATTCTGTAGTTATTTTTGATGATGTTATTCTGGATAATGAACAAATGATAAGATATTACTTTACTCGAGGTAGACACAAAAGTATTGATTATCTTTATTCAAAAGTACCAAAACAACTAATAAGTGATAATACTAACTTTCTTTGTGTATGTAGACAAGATGATACAAATTTTAAACATATTAATAGTGATTTTGTTGCTGGTGATACGTCATTTGAAAAATTTAGAGAAGAATGTTCAATATGTTGGGAAAAAATGTGTTTATTACTTTATATATGACTCGTAAATTAAACGATGGTAAATATCGCAATAAAATATAAGATTTTTTAAAAGTCTAAATATATTTGCAAAGCATAATGATATTAATTAATATTAATGTACCATCTGCAAAATTAAATTTGTTTGGAACTAAAAAATTATCATCTTCTTTAGTAGAAAATGGTTAAAACATATCTGTTAGCTCATGTTTTAGAAATCTAGTTTTAGGATAAATAGTAGTATTATATAATTCTATAATTTGTTTGTAGTCATTTGGTTTAGTTATTTTATTTACTGTTCCCCTAGCATAAAATTGTATTCAGTTTGATTATTTTCCAAGTAAAATATTTTATCTTTTACACTGTATTTTCCAACTGAACTAATAATGTTATTTCTATTACTTTGATAATATTCTAAACTAACAGCATCATTAGTTGCTATTGTATTAGATACATTTCTTAATGTTTTATCTTTGAAATTTATGTTATTATCTTGTGTTAAATATGGAAGAAAAACTTTATCCAATGATTTTTTATTTATAGTTAAAATTGTTACAAAATCATTGAACTGAGGAAGTGTTGCAGAATTACCAATTTTTTTAATGTTATTATATTTATATTCTAATTCTTTAATATTTTTCTTTAGTCCAAAATTTCGTTAATGCATTTCCAAAGATATCCGTTACTTAATATATAATTTTTTTATTTAAATATATGTATACTTCAAAATTATATAAATGAATAAAATTTTGTGCATTTGTAATATTGAAAGATTGTGGAAGTTTAAAATATATCTTATCATCAGTTAATACATAAAATAGTTGATCTTCACTATGAGCTAAATCTATACAATTTCTACTAAGAAACACTTGGATCTTAGTTTTAAAAATATTTTTTTATTTACTTCTCCACCCATTATAAAGGTAAATATAGTGTGGTTATTCTCTAAATAAATGTTTTCATTTCTCTCATTGTATTTTCCTACTAAATTAATAATATCAATTCTATTACGTTGAAAGTAATCGTAATTAACAAGTTAATCATAATTTTGTAATTTTGTGCTTATTTCTTCTATTTTAGATGTAATTGACTGGATTTTTTTTTAAATTTATTAGTTATTTCTTTCGTAAAATAATCTTTATTTTGTGTGGTATTCAATTGGATTAATGCATCGCAATAATTTATAAGCGATTGATTCCAATTTTGTAATTATTTTTTATTTTTAAATTAATTATTATTTTAGTTTTGTTCAACTCATTATCATAAATTGTTAGTTAACAATATATATTTTATCAATTGGTTCATTAACTAAAACAACTCTGCGGTTTTTAACACTAATATAACTGTTAGTAATATTGAAACTGTTTTTAAACTGAGAAATTGCCTCTGAAATTGTGTTATAAACCTTTGAAATTTTTTCAACATTCGTTTTTAAAGCAAAATTATTATATTTTGATTCTAAATCTTTAACTAAATAATCAAATTTTGGGTTTATATTTGAAACACACATATTAATATCTTTAACATAATTATCATATTTGAATCTTCAATTTTTTATTTCGTCGATGACTTTCCAAAGATATCCAATGTTTATTTATAAAGAAATTATTTTTGAAAATTTAAAATTACGAGATGAATGGTTAAATACAACCATAATTAAATGACCACGAATAACTGTTTCAAAATATTGTATTCTATCTTCATTATAAATTATATTATAATTCGGATAATCCACTCATTTAATTGGTGGATTACTTCCAAAAGAATCTAAAAAATAAATGGTTTTACTTTCTTTCCAATAACAAACCCAATTTTTCGAAACATCTAAATTTACTACTCCACATTCTTTTTTAAGTGGAGATTTTGGCAACTCATCAATCATAAACACACCTCGAAAACGCTTAATTTCTAATTCTTTAATAAGTTTTTCAATATTAAAATTACTAAGAGAAATTATTTATTTTTCTTCGATATTTTTTTACACATGTACCTATTTTTTCCATTTCCAAATTATGTCTTTATTGTGCTTCTAATTCTTGATCTTTCTTCTGTGCATTAAATACAGAATTTTCAATAGAATATGGACCACCAATCAATGCCCCAAGTGCTGATAATTCACCAAAAAGTATTGGTTAGTATCCACCTTTATGTAAACCATTTCCAGTTTTTATTTCTTTCAATAATTTTTTCAGTTGTGGTATTGATAAAGTTAGATTCAATCCTTTGCCATCTTTAATTTTTGTATTTTTACGATCAAGTTGTTCTTTTGTTAAAAAAGAATCAATATTTACATTTTTAAGTTCATTAGCAGACAGTTGAAATACAGTATTTTTCACCTTTGTATATAAAGAAAAAATTTACAAAGGAAAAATTATATAACATTATAAGTAAAAAAAAGCAATAGTATTATAAGTAAATAAATTATTAATATTTTATTTTTATTCCAAACCAAGTTTTTGTTTAATATGCATAGTAGATCCAGTAATTCCAGCCAAAAATTTTTATTCAAATTAGCATCTGGAGCAAAAACTCTTTTGAAAGGTTTTTTTTCTAGTTCCTTATCTGCTAAATGTCTTTCGTCTAAATTTGTATGATGATAAGCAATATCATGTTCCACTGCAGCAAAATCTAAAGGATTTATTGGTTAACTTTCTCGTTCTAATCTTTCTTTTAATTTAGTTCCTGGATTTAAACAATTATATCCTGGTGCATGTATTTCAAATAATAAAGTATTTATTATATAGTTTAAGAAACCTTTTCCACGATGTTCTGATTCCCAAAAAGATGAAGGAATTGTATTTATTACTCATAAGATATGGAATTCCTTTAGGATTATTTACAACAAAACATCCTCCTTAGTTTCTTTGAAATTTGTATGACCTGCTTGTACCACATACATTATATATAATGTGTGTATGTGTTTATGTATGTGCATGTATTTGTGTGTATTTGTATTTCCATATTGGGTATATGGACATTCAAAGACATTTCATCTGGAATCTTTTTATAATATGGATAATTGTTGTGTCCCTAGGGAGTTTATTTATATTTAATGTTTAAAAAATTGTTGATCCCTTATGGTTTGTGTTCCAGTATGCACATAGTTATGT
The DNA here is from genome assembly GCA_003012365.1 of Medauroidea extradentata. NCBI lineage: Eukaryota > Metazoa > Arthropoda > Insecta > Phasmatodea > Phasmatidae > Medauroidea > Medauroidea extradentata. Next base: position 5,810 of record PNEQ01104061.1, read on the forward strand.
TTTATCCATCGTTATCCACTAAACTACCTACCACCTTCCTTAAGTTATTTTATGTCAGTCTCCACCTGGAGCATATTTCAGTTGCTCAAGGAGACATGTTTTTGCATTGTATGATTGTATATGTTCTGTTCTGTATGAAAACAAATAAAATATAGGTATTCTAAAAACATATCCATTATTCCAACTTTTTCATTATAATCATTATTATTTCCAGCATTTTCTTCACCACATGTAACTAAAAGTTAATAAGTTTTCTAACATCATCCATCCAAATATATTCTTTTGGAAGATTATTATATTTCTAATGCCACTTCCAGATATTGGTGATCTTGTCAAACAGACATTTGTGGTGTATTTGGTACAGATTCTGAATGTGATTTTTTAAAATAAATGTATCTTAAATTAGTTTAATTATATTCAAGTATTTCCATTTCCTATTTGAATGTATTTGTTTATTTGGATTATATTTTTGAAATGTAACATTTGTTGATAAAACATTTTTTGTGTAATTTCTGTAGTCATCTTAAGTAAATCTATTTTCAACCCCTTTTTGTATTCTTTGTCAACAAATTTGAAAGTCCTTTTGTTAATTCATATTCTTTATCATTAATAATCAAGTTAGCTTCACAAATAAATATAAAATTCATTACCTTCACCACGTAAACAATATTTTTCATTAATAACATGACGTCTTTGAGAAATATCTTTACCAAGATTAAAATTAAAATCTTTTAGTGGTTTTATTCCTGATAATATTTGTTGAGATTCGTATTCTGAAAATTCGTCGTCTAATGTTAATTGTTTGAATACAAAATCAAGGTGTTTAGTACATTTCATTGCTTGATCACAATTTTTCAATGCAAAATCGTTAGAATCAAAAGATATTAGTCATCGAGGATAATTTAAATTTCTTGCAGCAACTGGAATTTTTTCTTTGATTTAATTCTTATTCTCATCAGTAACTTTATACATTTTTACCAAGATTTTCTGTAGCATCTATCATAGGTTGTTCCTGTTTTTTTCACAACTTTCTTTGTGTTGTTTTTTAAAAACTTTAATTTTTTTCAATTAATTGTTGTCTACTTAAAAAAATTATTTCTAGCTTGTTTTTCTGTCATCTATATAGAATAAAAAATGTATAGTAAAAAAACGAATGTTCGAACAGTTGTTCAAACAGTTGTTCAAAAATTATTTTTAACATTAATAAATGAATAATAACTTTAATGTGTATTGTTTAAAATGTAAAAAACATACTCTGAGTGATAATATTTCTTATGAAATAACAAAATTGAAAAAAAATGTATTTGTATTAATTATGGTATCAAAAATCTACATTTTGGGGAGGCAATATTAAACAAGAAATAGCAAAAACGAAATTCTTGAACCTGCGAGAAAAAATTATCCTAGAATAATTGTTTTATCTTTTGGAATTTATGATCTTTGGCAAGCATATTTAATTAAAATGGTTTCTGGTTCCTTACAATTTATTTATAATATTAACAAAGGACTTGAACATATGTTAAACTGTTATTGATGTTTTTACCAAATTTTCACGGGCAATTCCAGTTAAAGACAAAACTGGAGAAAATGTAAACTTAGTATTGATAAGTATCTTTAAAATCACATTTACGAACTGATAATATAACAAAATATTTTAAAAATTAATTAATGATAATAATGTAACACATTATTCAACATTTAGTGATAAGAAAGCTAGTGCTGTTGAAAGATTTAATGGAACTTTAAATGAATAAAAATGTGGAAAATGTTTACTATACAAGGAACTTATAAATGGATATATATGTTACCAAAATCAATAAGTGATTACAATAATTATATTCACAGAACAACTGGAATGAAACCAGTAAATATAAATAAAAATAATAATACCTCTATTTTTGTCAATATGTATAGTAATAAAATTATTTACTTACTCAAATTTTATATTGGAGATAAAGTTCGTATAAGAAAAGCTAAAAATTTATTTGAAAAAAGTTATACACCTGATTGGTCTACAGAAGTAAATTAAATTTCTTGCTATTGAACACAAATCCTACAACACATAAAATTAAGGATTTACAAAACGAATCCATCAAATGCATGTTTTATGAACAAGAATTATTAAAAACAAAATATGATACATATTATCTAGTTGAAAAAGTTTTGCGAAAGACAGGCGAAAAATATTTAATTAAATGGCCAGGTTCTGAAAACAACCACAATTCGTGGATAAATAATAATTTATATTGTTCTAAAAATAAAAATTACTTTTTTTAAATTTTTTTCTGTATAAATGAGTGAGAAAATAATTGAGCGTTATGAACGTCAAACTTTCCCTTCAACTGATCAAACAAAAATATTTTTAATGAACACGATAAGAAAATAGATGTTGAAATTCCTATTGGCGATTCATTTTCACATCCAAATGAAACTTATGTTTCTTTTATATTTAAGGTAACTAAGGGAAATAAAAATTTAAATTATATCACAGATTCAACTATTGATTTATGTGAAAATTAATTCCCTTTCTGTTTACGAAAATTGAAATTTGTAAAAATTGAAATGTTATTGAGGCTATTGAAAATCCTGGAATAACTTCCACAATGATGCATTCATTGTTAAACTCAATTTCAAAATCATCACAGTTACAGCAATCTGTGGTCGAAAAAGGTTATGGAGTTGATAAATTATTTTCTTTTAGAGCAGATAATCATAATGAAGTTTCATATCCATTAAAATATTTGTTTGGATTTATTAGAGATTGCAATGATATTTTTTTAGTAAGGTTGTTAGAAAATTTCATTTATCCGAGGATATATTTATGATGTTTGTATCTATAGACAACCAAAATATAGAAATGATAAAGTTACTGTAGATGTTATTCCTGATCCTGGTAAATTTGTTACTGATAAAATGGAAATTTTGTGGCTAATTGTTGAATACGAACCTAATTATAGTAATGAAACCAAAGCAAACCATACAAAAATCTTAAAATTCCAATGACTTTAATTATTGGCAATATTTTGAAAAAGTTGTTCCCACAGTTTCAAATAATTTCTAATTTGATATAAAATATCAATTTAACTATCTACAGTTTGATATTTCTGGTTATGTAATTGTTTGTATACAAACTAATGGAAAAATATGGTTCATTATTTGATCACTGCAATGTTGAAAAATATTTAGATCAAAAACGGTAGAAAGGAAATGTTCCCAAAAGAAAATTGGAATCTTGACATAGGAAATAATATAGCTGATAAAATGTATATAGCTTATAAAGATTTTAGAGATTCAAGAACTAAATTTGATACTGTTTATCATAATAATGAAATGTACTTTAACCCAAATTAATTTGTTTCTGAAAAAGCAATTTATGTTATTGATTGTTCACATCGAAAAACTTCTATTATAAAGGATAGAACTAATATTAAACTTACAGTTGATTTTATTAAATCAATTCTTACTAAAACAATATGTAATGTTGTGTTGTTTAGTCAAAGAAATTTTATATATAATGTAAAAAGGAAAAGACTCTATGAAAAAATTTTGTAAGAAATATTTTTTATATTTTTATATGGTTTATTATAATTTTTTTATAATTTTTCTAATACGGTTTTATTAATTTTTAGTTTGATATTGACGCCGTGGTAATGTATCAATTCCATTTTCAAGAATGAATATTTTATCATCTTCAGGACTTAGTAGTACCCTTTTTCTAAATTCAATAGAAAACAAATTATGTTATTTACATCTTATTAGATTCATATTTTTGTACGATATTTTTTAATGAACAGTTTTTATAATCATCGAATAGTATTTTATTTTTAACAACACCAGTTTTAATACCTTTCGCTCTTTTCTTAACATCCCCTTCAACATTTATAGCACACATACATTTTAGATTTTAATTCTATGAATTATTCTATTACCTTTCCATTATTTTCATCTTTCATTTTACCAATAATTGTTTTGTTAATTTGTGAAATTATTTATTTATTATGTTTTTCATAATCTGAAGGATCGAAAGGTTGAATCATCTGTGTCATATCTTCATAAAAATAATTTGTTTTTGTATTATAAATAACTGAATCAGTATCTGTGAAACATAATTCAATACTATCATTAACTTAGGCTTAATTAGATTATAATGAAAATCGTACATGAAAGTTTTGATAAACCTAAAATACTTATTCCGACATAAATTTGTTTATTAAACCATAATTTAGTTTTATTAATATTAACTGCAGCCAAATTTCTACTAAACGTAGTTCTACCTTTAAAATTTGGTTTTGCAATTAATTTTTCTACTTGTTTTGAATTTGTGCATAATCTAATATTCACTCTATTTCGAATATTTTCCATTGTTTTTCACAAAAAAACTGAATTATTCATTAATTATAAAAATCTAGCCCCAGTAAACAAACATCCGCAATATCCAGTATGCAGACCTCATGTTCTAACTCGAGTTCACCCAATTTTAGCTCTGACACCACTGGTTAATATTACACCGCTCAGCCAGATCGCGGCTCGAAACAATATATACATTTTTCATGCCTATTTCTGATATTTGCAAAGCTAATATTTGTTGAACACTGACATTCAGATCCTGTAATGTTTTATTTCAGTGGGAAAGTGCACATTGGAACATTATATGTGGTTATGAATTTGTAGTATTAAAGAGAGTATTTAACATCCGTTTATAATTGGTTATGTTTGGAAATGCTAAGTACATACATATAATCACGAAATACTAAAACCCATGAACAAAAATACATTGGTTGAATTGCCAAGTATGTGTTGACCGTAAATGTGTGAAAGGAACATATCAAAATAATGGGGAATGCTTCTCTTTATAATTCAGTACACTAGCTCTCCATCAGTAAATGCAAGTATTAAAAGCTGATGTTGAACACAATACTTGCTAGTACGTAATTTAAGAATATTTGGCTTAATTTCCTCTGTTATCAATACTGTTTACGGAATAATAATTATATAACTAGTGACGCATCGCATACAATTAAATAAAATATTATCAGTGAAAGTAAATGTTAAACTAATAAAATGTATCCTTACTATTCGTAGGATCAGTAATTCAAGTACTCATTTACTGAAAGCATTTCTTACGTAAATAGATTACTTGTATTCTCGTATAGCGTGAAAAACACAAAGAAGTATAGAATTCACACAATAAGAAGTATTTTTTTACAACTAGTAAAAAATTTTACGTCTTTTGTTAATTACACTGTAAGTTATCCTAGGATAGCGTTATTGTATTACAGATCTACAGTTTCGTTTTCTTTTGATTAGATATGCCATCGATGACTTGAACCACTATTACATTTTCTTGTTTATGACATGATGTCCTACAACGATTTAAGTTGTTACCGAACCATGACGCACTGGTATGACGGACTCGTATATGTTAGATTCCGTGTTCCAAAACCTGCTCCGGCCATCCTGATTTCGGTTTACCAGGGCTTCCCGAAATTTTCCAGACGAATGCTGGGACGGTTCCTTAAAACAGGCCATGGCCGACTCCTTGCCCAGTTCCCTTCCTTCTGTACAAATGTGCGGAACCACCTCTAATTACCTTGCTGTCGACAACAAGTAAATACCAATAACACAAAAAAATTAGCCGCCAATGGAAAGAGAATAAAAAATGAAGAGGTAGTGGAATGAGTTCCGCTAGTTGATGAGGGCTTGCAGGTAATTTGCTCGCAGAGCGTGCAGCGTTGATCGTGCTGATGATTCGCCGTGGCGAGGTGAGATATGCATCCTCAGACCTTCTACAGACACTGACCCACTGCATATTACCTCAGTATACTGGCAATACTACCTTCGTGTCCACCTTCTATAGACACTGACCCACTGCATACTACCTCAGTATACTGGCAGTACTACCCTCGTGTCCACCTTCTATAGACACTGACCCACTGCATATTACCTCAGTATACTGGCAGTACTACCTTCGTGTCCACCTTCTGCAGACACTGACCCACTGCATATTACCACAGTATACTGGCAGTACTACCTTCGTGTCCACCTTCTGCAGACACTGACCCACTGCATATTACCTCAGTATACAAGCTGTACTACCCTCGTGTCCACCTTCTGTAGACACTGACCCACTGCATATTACCTCATTATACTGGCAGTACTACCCTCGTGTCTACCTTCTAAAGACACTGACCCACTGCATATTACCTCAGTATACTGGCAGTGCTACCCTCGTGTCTACCTTCTGTAGACACTGACCCACTGCATATTACCTCAGTATACTG
>PNEQ01104074.1:6461-28550 GCA_003012365.1 Medauroidea extradentata
TGTTGTGTACAGTTATGTCCAACATCATCTTCTTATAGCGACAACACCTTGTTTGGTACAGAATAGTGACATACCTAACAAATGTGTTGTGTACAGTTATGTCCAACATCATCTTCTTATAGCGACGACACCTTGTTTGGTACCTACATAACAAATGTGTTGTGTACAGTTATGTCCAACATCATCTTATAGCGACGACACCTTGTTTGGTACAGAATAGTGACATACCTAAAAAATGTGTTACGTACAGTTATGTCCAACATCATCTTCTTATAGCGACGACACCTTGTTTGGTACACAGTAGTGACCTACCTAACAAATTTGTTGTGTACAGTTATGTCCAACATCATCTTCTTATAGCGACAACACCTTGTTTGGTACAGAATAGTGACATACCTAACAAATGTGTTGTGAATAGTTCTCTCCAACATCATCTTCTTATAGCGACGACACCTTGTTTGGTACAGAATAGTGACATACCTAACAAATGTGTAGCGTACAGTTCTGTCCAACATCATCTTCTTATAGCGACGACACCTTGTTTGGTACAGAGTAGTAATCTAGCTAACAAATGTGTTACGTACAGTTATGTCCAACACCATCATCTTATAGCGACGACACCTTGTTTGGTACAGAGTAGTAATCTAGCTAACAAATGTGTTGTGTACAGTTATGTCTAACACCATCTTCTTATAGCGACGACACCTTGTTTGGTACAGAGTATTAATCTAGCTAACAAATGTGTTGTGTACAGTTCTGTCCAACACCATCTTATAGCGACGACACCTTGTTTGGTACAGAGTAGTGACCTACCTAATAAATGTGTTGCGTACAGTTCTGTCCAACATCATCTTCTTATAGCGACAACACCTTGTTTGGTACAGAATAGTGACCTACCTAACATATGTGTTGTGTAATTTGAACAATTATTCTGTTATCGGTTATGGAAAACCGAAGATTATAAATTTTGTAGTTATATACCTTGCATATCTGTAGCGAATAAATATCCGATTGTACTACGGAAGGCAACATACATTTTTCTGTTGTGATTAACTACCGTACTAAACATACATTTTAAAAATTACATTAGAACTAAACGATACATTTGTTAAAGCCTTTATGCAATTTACTATTCGTTTGGTCAGGTAAGTATAAACTATGTAGTAAAGTATACACGTGGCTTAGCTCGTGGCCGAACTATACAGGCATGTCCGATCGGCGATCGAAATACTTCGCTACTGCGCAGTGACGTCACTCTGTACCAACGCGAGCAGATGTTTACATTGTCTGTAATTGAAAAGCACAACCAGAGTTTAATTTTCTCGGAAATAAGAAATAACTGGCGTAATATATAACCAAAACCTACTCAGAAATAAATAACAAGTATGTTACCTTCAGAAAACAAGACGGCAACTGTTTACGAAGAAACTTACAGTATTTATTCAAGCAATTATAAAGTTGGCCGCACAGCTCTTTCTTATGTCTATAATCAAGACTGTGTTGTGTTGGTTCGTCAAGTTTATTTTTTCCCGTATATATTTCCGTGTGTATGTTCGGAATATTTTAACGTTGTTTGAAATTGCGTCTGTTGAGCTAAGACTTTCGATGCTGTAACACTTAACTTACTTATACAAATAAACGTATTAATAAACAATAGGTTACCTAATTTTTATAACATTATTAATCAGTGTTTGGCTACACCGTTAGTTTTACCGATTATACAACGAAAATGAACTACTTATTTATTTTTTGTTCTTCTTTAATTTGATTTGAATCAATTTTATAATTAAATGTATGATTCATATAATAAAATGTTAAATGAAACCCTATATTGCACTTAACTCTAAAGCAGGTGATACAACTTGCATCATTTCCCATCTTGAACTTTCATCAAAATAAGGAGCAAATTATATACAACCTACTTAAAATAACTGAGTTTTAATGTATCTTAGATTAAATTTAACATTATATTGGAATATATTACTATCGTTAGGTTATTTTCATCTAATTGTTTTTCTTTATATACCGTCATTATAATTTGCATTATGACTCAACAAAAGTAGGCCTGTAAAAATAGTTCATTTCTTGCAGACGTTTATCACTGTTTATATAGACAATAAATTGACATTTACAATATGCTTCAATTATGTTAGTATTTAATTGTGTAATTCATTTCGCATTCCTGTTATTTTACCAGCATAACCTAAAGCAAAGAATGAATCAGATATTCAAAATATATTCAGTATTTATTTATTATGTCACCCAATGGACTCATAGTGAGCAAATTGCTCCTGAGTATAGGGCTCGTCATCAATGGGTACTGATCTACAATACAAAACGTACAATGTATACAATCATAGGACAGTTTAACACTTTTCTAGTACTGATTAACTGAAGTTCAATACATAGATCTTGAGTAAATACATAACGGTCACAGGTCACATATACTATTACTAAAAAATCAGTTGTACAAAAACAGTCATATTTCAATTATTTCATTAGATGTATAATTTTTTTAAAATATGAATCTAAATGTTTTAACACAATATTATGAAACCTATAGAGTATTATTAAATTCGAACGATGTTGCTCAAGCTACATTTTAACTTCTATTTATACATAGACCTGAATAATGCTGTGCAACAAAATACCTGAAGAAATGTTCACTGTAGTTTAGTATGTAATATTTTTAGAGGAAGTTGTTTCTTTCCATAATTATATATATGTCTGTGCTTTTTTCTTTAGAATAATAACCATTAAACTCTAAATAATTTATAATGATAACAATGGTAGGTTTGTTGCTCCCTGTTATAAACTTTCGACTACATTGACGCTCCACATATTTTGTTCCTCAGTAGACCTGATCCCATGTTTGGAGACAAATAGTTAAGTCAGCAGGTTTTTAAGTCCAGGAGATGAATATAACATTTTTGTTTATTGTGTTCTGATAAATTTTAACTTGTGTAGCCTAGTTCAAATATTACTATAACCACCCAACCTTTCAAGAAGTTAGTTTGTCATGCAATATGGACTATTTTATATCTGTTATTAATCTTTGAATGCCTATAAGAACAGATTGCTTATATTAATGAGACTGTACATAAATAAAACGCAGCAACAATTAATATTTTACAAACATATGATAAACAAATACAACTGGTAATGCAAGTTAATAATCTTTCAAAGGATGTGATAAGGTGATTTGAACATACAACTGACGTTTAATTGACACAGGGCTTTTTCTTCATATTAACTGTTTATTTCAAGGTTACTTACAATTGCTAATTTTAAAGATGATGTTAACAAGATTTGGGAACCACCTAATTAACACTGCATAAGGTTTTTTTAATGGCATGTTTTGCATGTTAGAATACAAAAATTAAAAAAAAAAAAAATCACTCATAACATATTTAGTCAACATCTTAAGAAAATATTTTATTAAACAATAAACTCCTTAAACTTAACAGCTTTCTCGAAAATCTAAGGTGTATAAGGTGCATCAAAACATTATAACACATTTTCCAACCAAAAATACTCTGCTCTAGTAAGTTGATTCCTCAAAAATAGAAACTCCGGAAATCCAAAAGTTATTGTCGTATTTCACAAATACTCTAGTAGGTGCCCATGAAGAAACATTAGACTGAATTCCCGGAAATTCATAGAACAAACAGATTTTAGTTGCCTGAACTCGAATATAACCAATGAATGAAACGTGCTCTAAACTAGTCAAAGAAAATTAATCTACAGTACTGACCAATTCTGAACAAAATTACAAACTGTACATTTAACAGGCTGTATCATCATGTAAGGTAGGTTACATTTTTTTAAACACAAACTTACTTACTTAACGATCAAAATATATAGGATCAGATCTCTTTTTACAATATTTACATAGCCTGTGTAAACAAATAATTATGTCATTTTCATGAAAATCTTATTACTCTTACATATGGTATAAATATAAAAAATTAATTATCAATGGGTAACTAAAAAAATGAATAATCAGCAGTTAAAAACTGAACAGTTGCAAACAATGTAATATCACTCATCATTAGGCAAATATCAGAACACACATTTGCCACTTAAGAATCGAAATCAATGAAAGTCTTTTGTAGATTATTTCTGAGCACATAAACTGCTGAACATGTCGACTAGGCTTCTAATATTGCTAGCGCTAAGGAACTGGTAAAGAATTGTCTTATCACAACATTCCACATACACATATCGGTTTATAAGGTTTATACTTGTAAATAAAATTCTCTCGTTTTTTTTTAAATTTGTATTGCTATTATATTGCCAATATTTCTGAGCTACCGAAAGAATTGAAGCACGCGTCTGTGCAAACTAGTTCCCTCCAACTTCAAGGCTACAGCTTGTCACGGACATGTCCGTCTGTGCGTACTCGTCCCCTCCTACTTCAAGGCTGCAGTTTGTCGCGGACATGTCCATCTGAGCGTACTAGTTCCCTCCTACTTCAAGGCTGCATCTTGTCACGGACATGTCCGTCTGTGCGTATTAATCCCCTCCTACTTCAAGGCTGCAGCTCGTCACGGACGTGTCCGTCTGTGCATACTAGTTCCCTCCTACCTCAAGGCTCGTCACGGACGTGTCCGTCTGTGCATACTAGCTCCCTCCTACCTCAAGGCTCGTCACGGACGTGTCCGTCTGTGCATACTAGCTCCCTCCTACCTCAAGGCTGCAGCTCGTCACGGACATGTCCATCTGAGCGTACTAGTTCCCTCCTACTTCAAGGCTGCATCTTGTCACGGACATGTCCGTCTGTGCGTATTAATCCCCTCCTACTTCAAGGCTGCAGCTCGTCACGGACGTGTCCGTCCGTGCATACTAGCTCCCTCCTACCTCAAGGCTCGTCACGGACGTGTCCGTCTGTGCATACTAGCTCCCTCCTACCTCAAGGCTGCAGTTTGTCACGGACATGTCCATCTGAGCGTACTAGTTCCCTCCTACTTCAAGGCTGCATCTTGTCACGGACATGTCCGTCTGTGCGTACTAGTTTCCTCCTACTTCAAGGCTACAGCTCGTCACGGACATATCCGTTTGTGCGTACTAGTTTCTTCCTACTTCAAGGCTGCAGCTCGTCATGGACATGTCCGTGGTAGCGCGACAACAGAACTTCCAAGCTCAATACGCGCCGACCTAAAAACATTCGATATTCTAGGTCGAATAACCGCAAATCCTGTTGGGAAAATAGTCGCACACCAGATGTTGTTTCTGCCAACGAAAGGTAGCAACGCTTGGGTGTTTGTTTACATGCTGCCTATGCTGTCAGTAGTTGTAACTGGGTGTATATTTGCTGTTGAAATATTGTATAGGGTCGAGTTTGAATTAAGTTTGATAAGAGTAAGGGAACATTTTCGGAGGAATAGTTTAATTGATTAGATGCAACAATAACATATAATTGCATGACAAACTGGTTTTTCTCTGAATGTGCGTGCAAAAGTAATTTTGTAGCATATCCACATATCCATATGTATACAGTTACTTTACAAATTACAACTGACACAAATTGTAAGCAATGAAAGCAATACTTTAGCAGAAAGCGTGTATAGTTTATAGTGAAAGCTAACATTAACTATTAACAATTTACATTCCAACAGTATGTCCTTGAAGCCTATATTTTGCCAGAATTATTGACAGTCTTTGGATGGTCTACACATATGTTAAGCTTTTATTGACATTTAATGTAGCCTAGCTTATTTATTTCACTCGTGAGTCAGGACAGCTGCGAGTGGGCTGCGAAACTCAGGTTAGATACATCTAGTGGTAGCGAGTGAGACAGTGAAACGTTCAAATAATAAGATGGGTAGACGAATCAAACAAAACATATTTCTTATAGTTAAAAATGTTATTGTTTCTTCTGTTACTATGAGAACTCCTTCACAAAGGTTAAACGTGCGAAAATTTTTACGGTAAAATCAAACTGACGAAAATTTCACATTAATTTATCATACGAGTTTACGTGACATCTTCTTTTAAGATATCCATATGCTGAAATTTACTTTTTTGCTGGACGTTGCAAACTTGTAGGCCTACACCTGAACTGATTGACACAAACTAGCAACTTGTGTTGCAAACATTCACTTTTGTCTAACAATTCGAAACGATTTTGCTCTTTAATTTGTATATGAACGTTCACAATTCAAATGTAGCCCATAATAAGTTATAGTTGCTTCCTTTTTCTATAAATAAACTTCAAAATAGTTTTTAAACCTATACTATTCTTATATCTACACCAGCGCACTTTAGTGGGTCAGTCTTACAACATTTTTAAGCCCCGGTGAAACGGCTTGTTAACTATATATATATATATATATATATATATATATATATATATATATATATATATATATATATTCGTATTGAATTGATGTTCTGACGCCTGCATATTTCCTATCTTGAAACGACGTAATCATCGCTTCGCTTCTTCGTTCGTTTGTTTTAATAAAGAAATACCCAAAATATTACTTTACATAATTTTTTAATACCGGAACTTTGTTTATATCACCTAATAATGAAAAACACAAGTTTTTACTTAAGAATTTGAAGCGCGGTGCTAGCCGAAAAGAAATTACGTGTGTCGGCGTTGGCCGAGTAACTTTGTTCAAACAAATGAAGAAAATATGTCTCTGTCCTTTTGTAGCACGATCAACTTAACCAACAAATGAAACAAATACAAACCACCCTAAACAGGGTTCGACGGTATCCAGTGACAATTGCAGTTAAGAAAGTAATAATAATTTCCTAACTCGAGCTGTAACAACAGCTTACCGTGTATAAATGCTGTCAGTAGGCTGTGTATTCTACTCCTTAGTTAGGTTCAACTTCCACCAACTTACCCATCAGGATAAAAGTTATGTCACAAAATAAAAACATTCAAGAGGATCGTTCACTCTTAAGGTGACCGCCTGCCTGCAGAGTTTCGGCTGTTATAGAATTATTTGAAAACTGCTCAACGTTCGTGAGTCATGTCTGCTTAGGAATAACATCCAAGGAACCACACACGTCTATATACTCTTTTCAGTGCCTCTTTTTATCTGTTAAGTTTATTTTCACGCTGACGAAAACAGGGAAATCGGGTGTTTTGCGATTAATTTAGGTACGAAAATCTTGGCGCAATAACTTTGTAAAAGTATAAGCATGTACAGTACGTCTTTGTCTTCAATAATACGTCATATAATATAGCAGTGAATGTCTCGTAGAGGCTAGTTACTTGCGCCTAGAGGCCAGTATGAGGCGAGAATCTCGTGATGTGCCACCCTTATAGCTCCCACACTTCTATTCTCCCAGGCGGCCACGTTCAGAGCTGAGCAAAATATCTTCGCACCAATCAAACCCTGAGTTCGTCGTTGGTAAAGCCAGAAGCACCCTAACCTCGGACATCTTAGTTTTCGCCCCGCTGCGCATTTGTTATAATTCTCTCGCTGGCGGGCAGTTAGTGGTGGGCGTGTGTCACGACTCTTGCCTTGATTAACATAGCGTCGTTGCGCGTACCTCTGCAGAGTTCAACAACCCCCCTTCCCTGCAACACCACGCCCGCCGTTAATAACTGGCCTCGCAGGAAACATTCGCTGTCGGCGACCGTGTACCGGAAACTGGCGTGGTCTATGGACCCAGGGGGAAGTGTGGAGGGGGGCACACTCACACAGGCTCACTAGCGGCGCACAGCGGCAGAGCTGGAGACTACTTCAAACACACCTTCCCGCGAGAGTAAACGTCGAGTTCCGGAAACTAACTCACCCCTAGTGGTCGTCTGCTACGCTCTCGAGTTTTTATAGCCCGCCCCTCCCTCTTTATCACTACCATCAACCCGCCCTTGCGCAATTCACCCAACAAACAGAAAAAAAATTTGAGTTACCGGACTCCCACACGTCCCAACCCAAACTTTGAGTCAGCAGTTTACAACAAAAAAATGTAAACTTACCTGTGCACAGAGCAGGGATTCAACGTCAACGAGAAACTGCAAACCGTCGTTTTAATAATTTAGAATGTTCTATATGTACTGCAGACTTCCATTATGTTTCTAGCATCAACAATGGCATCAGTTAGGACTGAAAATTGTTCGTGAATTCGTGTATGCAGCTAGGTTGAGAACTTGTGTTCGTTCTAACTCTGCATGACACATATCAGTCCCGCCCTAGACTATCGATAATAATATACAAACAAACAACACCCAATCGTATGCCACTAATCATTTGCTGATATTGCATGAAAACGGAGGAATCAGTTAAATCACAATTAGGTAGATTTTGACTATAAATACGAGAACAATGTTTTGAAATAGGATTCGCTAGACAACAATTGATAGTACCAATATTTCTTAGCTTGTCTATTATAGCTATTAAGAGTTATGTAACCTTCCTAAAAGAAAATAACTGCTCTAAGTATCTCTCCAGTAATCAACTGGCAGTGTACATAAATCAATTTAAGTAAAGTTTGATAATTTTAAATAAATTCGACGAAGATAAAAGTTCTAAAAACTTATCTTTTGCAAAACATTGAATAATCCAAACAACGTGACCTGTTTTTCGTTAAAATTGGTTTTAAAACATACGACGTATTCAGTAATGACTTGCAGTGATATATTATGTTTTTTTTTTTTTTTTTTTTGCATTTACGATTTGCGGCTCGTATTTATTCAAGCCAAATAAAAACCACTGCTCACTAAACTGAATTTTTAATAACATCGTTCCATCACTCTTTACAAACAAGTGTGCCATCACAACGTTATTTTTAATATAATTTATATATAGCGCAATAAGAAACCAGACGTATTGGATTTATTTACCATATATCTGTTGTTCGTAATGTAAATGTTTTTTTTTTCCGCCAAAAGGAAAAGTTTTAAATTGTAGCATATTGTAAACTACGTTACCAATACCAAAGCAAATGCGATATTTATGAAACGAAAACAAAATTTTGTATTTCTTAGATTTTTTTGTGTACTCTTAATTGTAGTTTGCTACACAATAAACAACCTACTTTTTTATTTTTTTGATAAAGGTTATAATATTTATCCACGCAATTAGTATAAATTTATGACCATTTTGCTTTACAATCCAATAAATGTTAAGTTCTAGGTTTAAATATGTAAACAGCAGCAATATTAGTAGTCACGTGTTCGTCGCGTGAATATTTGTGCACAATTATGTTCCAATGCCTTACGTGTAACATCGGCAAACTTGCTTAATTTTGAAAGGGAGTGTCTGTTTGTTCAGACACGTATCTATCTCACTTGAATACACCAATCAGAATACGGCAATTGTGACACCATACGTCTGTATTTGCCAATAGAAGCCCAAGAAAAGAGAGAGTGAAACATCCAAACACTGACTATGAAGCAAAGTTACATAGGTCATGCGGGATGAAGTGGGCAGTAAAAACTTAACCTCTGAGAAATATCACTAGCTGTTACTGCATATAATTCAACATTAACTATAGTTTCCTTACTGCTTGTATGGTTGGTGTTTCACTATTTAAATACAATAATACAGAAACAAAATCAACCTAAATCGACGTATTTGTATTTCATATAATAAATAAACATTTTTTACTAAACCGTATCGATTCATACTGACTACACAATTCATTTTATACGCGCAAACATTAAGTGACGTGTCCAGAGAGGTTAGACTTGTCCCGTCGTTAGCAGCTACGCGCGGAAAGATACGAATTGACTGAAAATAGAACTTTAGCAGGACTATTTTAAGTGCTCACTTTATCTCGAACCGCCTATACATGCTCATGAGGCATTGAGTACAAATGCTACAAACATATTTACACAACCAAATATTGACCCTAATTACAAGGTATCTACATACACTTCATAGATTGCTTACTTTACCATGAATTTATTATAACTTTACAAATTTACAAGATATATTCTTAGTTGCAGCTGACAGCGAATGACTTTCAGTTCTGGTGCAGTGTTTGCTATTATTAGTTATCATGCTATTATTGACGTAATAAATAACTCAGGAAATGTTGTCCAATGACTTGGACATTTCACGTAAGTATTTGGATCCAACGCACCCCAGTGCCGAGTAAACGTTTTGTACATTTGATCGGAAAGTAGAAATTATATCTTGGCGGATCGTCGGGCTGTAGTTGAAGAGTCGATGCTGGCTTCCTCCAGTGATTTTATTATTTTCCCAGCTAAACGACCTACTGTCACAGTGAACTCGAATATAAATGTGGCAATCTCCCTTGTACTGGCGGAATTTCCAGCGAGTGACAGACAGTCCATGCATGTCGGGCGCCGATATTTCCCAGCAGGGGTTGTTTGTTTATGTCGGAGGTATTGATCTGATTGGTTTACTGCGGAATTAGTTCGGAGACACGAGCAGGTCCGAGGGTGACGGGTAGGAGGGCTGGGGATTGTGGGTGAGGTACAGGAAAAGGAGGGGGGATCACATGGCGACTGGACAGAGGGCGTCGCAGATTGATGTCGGCTGATTAAATTCCGCTACCAGCTTTGCTGTCCCGAAAACAATCAACGTGGGACTGCAGTAGAACGATAACTGTCACGCTTCAAATTTGAAATAAAATTACCTTCAAAATGGCAAGGGCAAAAATATTTTTTTGGCAATTGGGTTTGAACACCTTCTGGTTGACCACGTATTTAGGGCATCATGCTGGCTGGTAAGAGAGGCTAAGGTCCAGAGAAGAGAGACGAGCGATGAAAATATCGTTCTGTTCCTTTCATACTCAGATCAAATTTGCTCCCAGGAAACATTTTCCAGACTTGACATGGAGTAAATTTTACATTTCAGTTAGCTATTGCTCTTGAACAAGCAATCAAGAAAGGTTTTCTTTACTCTTAATTCATGTCCTTAAAAGTCAGCATGCATGCGCCTATACTTGTAAAAAATCTTCTCTCGCGATGTAAATGTCGTGTTAACTTGAAGTATGATGTCTAAAGTTTTTAATGCATAACTTGACTAACAACAAAATGTAGGAAATTTAATTATTTATCTTAATTTATTTAAGAGGGCAACAGACTTCTCATCTTTCCCATCCCACTGCAGGTCAGCGAGGAAAATTAGGTAACCTTCCACTATGTGGAGTACTGCTTTTTTCTTACTTATATAATTTTTTTGTAAATATCTGTGTGTTTATTCCGAATTTAATAAGCTCCAGTTATTATCATCATTGGCAAGGAAAATTATCGCCGAATATTTTGGTTAATCCTTTTAACCTTTGGGTTTTTCAGTCGTCATGCAGTCTATTTATCTTTTGATAGTAACCCTTCAGGTTTTATTTTTTGTTGTTTATTGCAGTAATTAAGGTTCGCTAGCCTTTCTTTTGCGTTATTGTCTCTCGCTGCCATGCATATCCTTGCGCCCATTTGGACTCTATTTTACCTTGTGTTTGTTCGTAAGGTTCATGGTATTGAACGCTCATACTGAACATGAAAATTTCTAGTAACTGCTTCGAATATTGTCAGAGTTTTGTACTAAATATTTGATATGTAATTAATTAATCGTATTGCTTCATGACCTTATTGGTTAGTATTTTGCGCTTTGTAATTCACAAGTATTTGCTTAAGGAAATATATTGTGCGAAGACATCCGATTGTTCATTCGAACATTTTGTCATATTTTGAGTTGTTGGATGAGGACAATTTGTTCAATTCAGGTAAAATGTATAAAGATTAAATATTTATGTGTCTTGATTTTCATTAGATGATTAAAGTGAAAATGAATCTAAATAACTGTCAACATATTTCTGTGATTGGTAACAAGTAAAGTTATGGTAGTATGTTTACCCTTTATACTAAGTCAATTAATAAATTAGTGTTTTGAATTTGGATTTAATGTCATATTGTTTTTCCTGATATTTTTAATAATTCAATCCACAGTTCCATTCTTATGCCTAACTTTTGTAATATATACTTTGACAATGACTTCTGTCTATTAGGTACACATTGTATGCTCGTTTTTGGAGATACACTTCATTTAAATTTGTGTAAATTTACTCATATTTTTGTATTTCTTCACGACTTGTCACCTGGGTCTTCTCTTTGTGTTCAACTTGCACAGTTCAATTATTTTGTGACAACTTTAACTAGAAATAAGCAATCGTTGGATAATGTTTTTCATCCCTGCTTACTAACAAGATATTAATAGAGATCTTGAAAATAAAAGACTAAAAAGTGTGACTTACCGAATTGCACCTAATGATTCTGTTAATTTAGAGTATTATCATTGTACGAGAGTAAATATTTTTTTAAGTAGGAAAATAGAGTGAGAAAGAAAAAAATTGTGTACTTGTGTTAATCAAACTGAATACATTTTCATGATAGATAGAGTGGTAAATAAAATATGAGTTAAAACATTTGGTTACGAACAAATTATTGAATTACATCGCACAGCTCTTAATCCTATAACTGGGCTTCCTAAAATTGGAGTGAAAATACTTATTTGTTTTAATCGTTTGATGTTAAAAAATATGATAAAATATATTTTAAAATTTTAAAAATTATTTTATAATCAAAATAATACTACAGTTATTATTTAAATTGTAATGCTTTATAAATACTATTAAGCCTTTAGAAATTCTTTAATTGTATTACGATACTCAGCATCGTTCAACTTACGTGTCATATCTACAGTAATAAAATCAGTCTTTATCCCAACATTTTGAACACACTTCCCAAAATATTTCTAATGACATATCACCACAAAATATCTCTGTGAATATGTTTAAGATTTGTGTCAGCATGTAGAAATATACAAAGAAAATTAGCAATTTCTCTTATTTTTTTTCTCGGTTCTTTTGTGTAAGTTTCAGCTATATAAAACAATCGTTATTTTTATGTCTGCCAAAAGTAAAATAAACTCTTATCATATTTTGATAATCTATAGTAACATCATGAAAAACTGCAGAATCATTACATCAAATGATCAACATAAACCATTTCATCATTTAATGAGAAAAATTTTCTACTGGTTTATTATCTTATTAAATTGCGGAGTCAGTATATTCTCTGAAAGCAATATATATTGGTTATTTAAACATATGTATAGAGTACCAAAATTCTACCATCATATGGCATGTATAAAATAATCTGTCATAAGCGTGGTTTTACCACAGCCAGGTGCGCCGTAACTCAAGCAACAAATGTTATCAGGTGAGAATTCGCAATGACATTTTTTTGAAATAATACAGTCGGGTATTATTACTTTTATACCCAAATTTATCTCTCTTGGTTTGGTATTAATTTTATTTATAATATAAATGTTTCAATTTAAATGAATGGTATTAAGTTAACAGGCAAGAAATCAATATTATATAACATACTTCTTTATGTTTTAGAAACAGAAGAACATTTAGTTGGTTTAATTCAGATTTACACTACATATTTAACACCTAACACTGTACAGGAAAATAATAATAAATAGTTTATAGACAAAATGTGGTAGAAATTGTAATAGAAATCCCTGTTTGTCAATATAATGTAGAATATCTCTGTAAAAATATAAATACTATTTCTTCATTTAACAAAGTGTTATTGGGCGTCAAAGAAACAATTATATATCAAACAAATCAGATACGATAACAATCAGAGTATAAATGAAATGTACGTATGACCTGTTGTTTGATAAATTAGAATCTGTTTGTAAAATTTTAGGATTTTCACAAAATAAGGTCTTAGAAAAAATAAGCTTCTTCGAGCTGATAAAATTACTCCATTTGAAACAATTAATATTCATTGTAATTCAGAAAATAGTATGATTCTGAAAAATGATGAATACAAACATAGAGGAACTAGTATCATTGCTTCATTTAGGCCCAGGGTTTTTTTTTTTCGGTGAAACAATTTAATACGAACAAAATTGTTCAATATTTTTTCCATTAAAATCAGGTAAACTGAAACATATTGCGTTGGAAATTAAAGATGGGAATGATAAGTAATTGACTTTGATTCTGCTGAAATAACAGAAATATAATAAATGAAGCCATAGTTATATATTGTGTACAAGATGTCTGCCTTTCATGCGTAGAGATCTTACAGAACATCTATCTCTACACAACAGGAAGAGAGATGATAACTCAGTGGATTAGTTTTCCTCATCTGACAGATGGCGCGGCAGTACAGTTTATTCCTCGTTGAACCGATTACTAACTAGCATATTTAATTTCCAGAGGCTACGCTAGATACCGCGCGAATGCAGTTTTTCCTCATACTCCCGACAAAGTTAAATTGTGGAATTTGTGACGAACTAGGGTTTACATATCCAGAGACGTTTTCCCTTGATTTAATGAAAAATAAGTTATTTTTTGTGTTTCTGTCTGTATGTAACTGCAAATTAAAAAAATTGTTTTGCATAATTTGATCGTAATTTTAACAATAACAAAAGTAATTTACAAATGTTCTATTAATTATTATGTATATTAATACCAATCACTGACACTTTTTAATCGTAATTTTATATATATATAATTCTTTAAACATACAATACATAGGAAAATAGTCCATATAGCAGTGATTTCTGTACTTGAGTGACCATAATATACATGTCACAACTGAGTAATCCATTTTTAAAACTGATCATCTGCATGGTTGAGAGAAAATGTGTTAGCTGTGGTATTCGCCATATTGGACCTATATCCACACTGTGTAAAGAAAATGTGGAAACATAGGTGATCATTTGCAACTAGAGATTGGGTGGTGAAATATCGAGCTGGTTACAAAACTGATCATGTGCATGGTTCATTCGGTTTCAAATCTAATCTAATACAGTACAGACATTTGTTTTCAAAAGTGATCATCTGCAACGTCCTAACATTGAAATACCAATATACTGTATCAATACTGATCAACTACAATGTAAAATGTGTTTTATGAATAAAATTCAGCGATGATTAATTTAGGGCAATGGTTGAGAGTGTTGATGTGTTTGAATGTTTTCATGTCATTGTCGACTGTTAAACAGGCGTGATTACACAAATGAGATGGATGCAGAAGTAGAATTGTGTCGATTTTCTACTGAAAATGCCAATGACGAGGAAGAAGACATCCCAATGATTGATGTTAATTTCACTGTTTAAATTGGGTTTTGATGTAATTGCTGTGTTTTCATAAGTTTCGTGTAAAATTTTTCGTGTTCAAGATTCATCAAAATTGTGGTTTAATATTTCAGCATAAGGCTGTCTAATGTGTAATGTTTCACACAGGATATCTCCCAACTATTGATATATTATGTTCGCTGTTTAATTTGTATAATGCGATCGTGAATTGTTTTTTAAGAAGTTATGTTAATTGTTTCCCATTTAAACTTCTTAGCAAATCAATGTTGTTTCGGCGTGGCCGTGGTGCTCATCAGACTGTTTCAAAACTAATCTACTTACAATTACTGTATCAAAACTGATCTACTGACATATACTGTTACAAATTTCATCATCGACAATTTTATTTTACAAATTTAAGCTGTTTCTACACCTTTAAATAAGCTGGTAGTTATACAACAGTTATTTGGGACTACAAGAAATAACACTACACTAAAAGTTCTACCATGTCATGGTTGGTACACTGTGAATCAGTTTTTTGTTTCTCTTGTAAAATTAGTAAAATGTCATATGATCTCTTCTGCAACTGGACTACTCAACTGTCTGTGGATAATGACGTCAACATTTTCCGAAATATCTTCACCTATTTCACCTCCTCTCCTTTCTTTAAGTGTGTCGTTATGCTAAATATCGAGTCGCTCCTTTAATTAGGAGAAAGGACTCGGGCAATCCATTCCAAAAAAATGGGTGTGACACACGAGTGGAAAGGCTAAAGAATCGATGAAAAGGAAATAGGAGCAGGTATTTTGCATTTTTTATTCTACTTAAATATTAAATTATTTTGATTGGTTTTTAAGAAAATAAAGATGGAAAATATTTCGGTATAAAGTGTAATGAAAGACTTAGAAAAAGCTTCGTCAAATTTAACACACCAAATTTGGAAATGTATATATAAACTTTTAATTAGACTGTGTTTCTCTCTTCCTATGGACGCTAGAGTTGATGCAGGGGCTGCGTCCATTCTCGTAATCACTCAGTATGACATTTATGACATTTTATTTATTTGTTAATTTATTAAATGGAACAAGTGTTGGAACTTAGAATAGTCACTACATAGTTTAAAATATTCAGTTTGTTAATTGTTTTGTTCGTGAAGAAAAAGTCTATTTCAATATCACAATAGCACTTGCTAAAAACGATATGAAATTAGAGGTTTGGAAGATTTATTTTTTGTATGTATTTATTTCATGGCTTGGTTTGTGGCGAAGTTAAGGCTTCCGCCTTCTCATACACTTAACCACGTCTTATACAATTAAAACATACATATGTATTGAACAAAAATTAAACTATAACTACTATAAATAAAATTAATATAGCGAAAATTATTAATTAATTTATTTACATGCACAAAAATTTTTAAACTGATTTTACTTATGAATGAATACAGCAAGTAAAGAAAAAAAACAAGGTTAAATATTTGTAGTGATACTTTATATACGCCATTAGGTGTTACAAAATACAAGTATTGTGCATGTTATCTAAATGTGTATAATAACATAGCTGTTGACTAAGCTTGCGGGAGTATATGTCCATCTGAATAACAGCATTATAGGATACAATGAACGTTTCGCGGTAAGAAAGAAAAATTATAATGTTATGTTATATAAATAGTAGTAGCTGATATGGTCTCGAGGTTTCAAGTTAACTATATGACGTACACAGGTGTTTTGTAATCGCTGTAGTCTTGCAGCTAGTTCACATGTTATATCACTGTACACAACATCGCAGTAATCAATGATAGGGAAAATAAGTGACTGTACAATTAGTTTTTTTGTCTCTACTGGAAGAAAGTTTTTCATGCGCTAAAGAGAGCGTAAAGATTCCAATACATTCATGAAAACTTTATTGACATAATCTGTCCAAGTAAAAAATTCATTAATTTTTAAATGCCTAAATTAGTTACTGTGGAGGTCCTAGCAATTTGTTGGTTTTCTACGAAGACCGAGTTGATATCGAGTGAAGAGATCGTACATTTTAGTTTGTTTGATCCAATTATAGTGTATTGAGTCTTAGTGGCGTTTATTTGCAGCCCATTATTTATGGACCAGCGAACAACATTGCACAGATCAGTGTTAACTTGATCAATGCTTGTGTTCAGTTTACTGGGTACATCACTTATATATTTGGAAGTCGTCAGCATACAAATTGTTATTCACACACTGCAAACATACTGGCTAATCATTTATGAACATGGAGAACAATAGTGGTCCAAGTACTGACCATTGTACAACAACACACGGTACACTGCACCAACTAGAAGATGAATGGTCTAGTTATGCGTTGTTTACGTTCCATTATATATGATTCAAACCAATTCACTGCTTCTACGGAAAGATGGGTGAATGAATACAATTTCTTTGAAAGTAACTCATGATCTACAGTGTTAAAATGCCTTACTGAAATTGAGAAGTATTAGTACAGTTAGTTTTCTATCGTCCATATTTTTGCTTATATCATCTGTGATATGTATTAAGGCTGTAGTCATGCTATGATTACCAGACTGAAGGGGAGATGGAAGGTCATTTCTATTTATGTAACCATTGAGTTGTTTCTGTACAGAGTACTTAAGCGCTTTAGATATTGCTGGCGAGATACTTATCGGCCAATAGTTTTTTTTTGCACTATTAGGGTATTTGACTTTAGGAAATGGCCTTACATAAGCAAATTTCCATTGGCGGTGGAAAAACCCCAGTTCGCAGAGAGATGTTGTGTGTGTGTGTGTGTGTGTATATATATATATATATATATATATATATATATATATATATATATATATACATACATAAATGTCTTTGGACCAATAACAAACGGTAAAATGTTTTTAAAGAATGTTACTGGGATGTTGTCTGAGCCCACAGCTTTGGTTGTAATTCGGTTAATTTCACGTACAACTTCAGTTATCGTTACAATATGGAACGATAACATTTTGTTATGATGAGGTATCTACATAATTTCCTTCCCCGAACTTAGAGTCGGAATATGCTAAGTTTATCTTGTTGGGTACTTCAAGAAAATGTGCGGTAAGTTCTTCTAACGGCACAACCGGTGGCTCACGTACTCGGTTTACAGCCGACACCCAGATTTCTAAGGTTTCGCCACAAAACTCTAGATGACGATGCAGCAGATAGTAAGTTTTCGGTATATTCTAATTTTGTTTTCCTGACAACATGTGTGAAATTTGAGTTAATTGACATGTATTCATTTTAGTTAATTGACATGGATTAATTTGACGGATTTGTTGTTTAAATCCTTAAGAAAATATTTACGAGTGTTAAATAGATCTTAATAATATAAATATTCATTGAACATTTATAATTATTTATAAATAATTAGTTCACAATGTAATAATTTTTTTAGTGTCTAATTTTTCTACTTCATTTACAGCTATTTATACACCTTACATTTTTACTACGTTTTTTATCTCCTTTTTAACATTGGTATTGTTAAATTTCCTTGCTGAAAATATGTGTAAACAAACTGCCCTAATATTGCAATGATTTTTTGGGGGGAATTAGTTTTTTGTGCAATTTTGAACACTAAAAATGGGCTTTGCCTCGAACATTCATCTAGAGGCACTAACCACACTTGTGAAAATTTGGGTCGACATTATCAGGAATGGAAAGTAGACTAAACAACATGAAATCAGTCAGTGAGCTAGCACGACACGAATAATGTCTGTCCAGTTATGGTCTGAGAATTATATTTCGTAATTTGACAGTTTATCGGCCATTATTTGCGTTTAATAGGAAATATTGTTGTCGACCAATGATTTTGGAATATGAGACAATAAGAATACATAAATAGTTCATGTCATATTCATGTTATACGAGACCAATAATAACTTGACTTTGCTAAAATCAGAGATGTTTGATAAACTCTCTGATACAGAGGTTATTGTTGTAGTTCGGCCGTTTTGAAAGGTAGCACGGCACTATGTCTTAGAATGTTTCTTGCAGTGGGACGCACTAAGGTACTGTATTGTACATTTTGATTAATGGATGTGTTTACAACAGGAAAACTAGGTTTGTCTCCTAACGTTTTAGTTTTAGTTTTTTTTTTTTGTAGTCACATATTAGATTTATGGGACGACAAAATATTTCAATTACGTATGTCCACAACAGTCGAGTACTTTAGCACGTCATGAGATAATCTTGTCTGTGTTATCTGTTATCACGTTTCTGGTTATAATTGACTAATGACTAGTTTGAACTATATTTTATAGACTTGTTTGTCTGTCTGAAACATAGGCTTTATTAGCTAGCGTTTGTTGATTTTTACCGCAATTTCCGCCATTTCGGAAGATAACATACGAATAAATTATATTGTAATATTTCGCTAACTTTTTACCGAATTCGTAACAATTCAATAAAAATATGAAAATAAAATATTGACGTTACTTTTAGCTTTAAATAAGTCTTAAAAACATGTTTATTAATTACTAGGTGAATTTGCCCCGGTAGTGAGAGAAATAGGCTCGTTATACGGCATATGCTGATAAGTTGTTGTTATTTGTTTTAATACTTACTTCTCAATGTTACTGTTATTGTGAGTTGAGATAAAATACCAATTTTTAGAAGGAGATAAATAACCAGAACTTATAAAGTAGTCATTTTACTGTGGATAGTTACTATAATACTGATGTTATCCACATTTCAGTGTTATTGTTGGACTACAATCTCAACTTTGATACTCTCGCCAAGTTTGTTTCGTGCTGAGGCTTGTTTGACTGCCAAATGTTAGATAGTAGCAACTCCTTATACTTTTCAAGCATATCTCCACGCTAATATTTCTTTCCTTAGCGGGACGTAGGCAGAAAGCTGCGACATTAGCATTTAGAAGAGATGTGACGGTGCCGATACGAGCTGCTACGACTCACACAAGCTGTAATCTCTATCGTGCCAAGCTAAGCGCAACAATAAAAAGCCGCTGTAGCTGGACGCTATCAGAGGCTGCCGCTTTTAAAAACAGGGAACAAAACGGGAATCGCTATAAAACTGTAATTCTCTCTTTCGTCGGGCATAATTTTCGGCGTTTTCCTAACGATTTTGTCTTCTCCGCGAATCTTAACACCAGACGTCCGAACAACTAACTTGTTAACTGGCAAATAAAAGACAGTAAACTACTATAACCACTAATTAATTCTGGTCTGAAGCAACATTGTCGTATATTGCGTTTAGTGATTTCAAACGTACGAGATATTATACTTAAATTTACAAAAATGTATACGTACAATTAATAAGAGCAGTAGGTTATTTTTCATAGTTCATTATTTATTGATGTCGATTGTACCTATTTGCACACCTCATGTTTACTGCAGAAGTAATATCTTCACTCTTATTGACGATATATGACAGGAGCTGTAGTTAAAAACACGATTTGATGATTGCAGTCCATTAATAATTATCTATTTAATAGGTACCATACAACATGCATCAAAATTTATCAGAAAATTCGCCTGACTCAAAAATTAAGAAGAAAAATTTAAGTAAGATCGTACATAAGTAAATTAGAACACACACGATATCTTAACAACATAACAATTTAACTAAATTCACTCAAACATAAGTTACATGACGTGCAATATTCATATAAAGTAGAAAGATTGTTCATCTTAACATATTCAATCTGAAAACACTTCGGTAGCACACATAATATCACACTTGACGAGTTATTGTCCGACGTATTTCTTCTCTATATTTAGTCAGTTTGCTTAAATGGTTTGTTTCATAGATCTCCGAGCAAACTAGTTTTAATACGAAGTTGGAAAGAACCAATATTTTTTTCGTAAGAAGGGTGGAAGATAGTACATAGATACCACAAAGTAAAACTGTTCAAACAAACAGTCTGTTTGTGCAGTCTATAAAACGACTTTGCTGAACTTGTAACTTCAACAATCTTCTTCGTTATTAGCATTGTAAACAGTCCAAAAAAAGTTTTTAAAATTAGTTTTTTTTTTTAAATAAAGTAGCCTATTCAGTTTCATGTAAACAGTAGAAAAGATTCATTTATTTTATAAAATCTTAAGTGTTTTGTGATTAATAACTTTGTTCTATTGTGTTAATCTAAGCGTCTTTATTTTCCGCCAGTATTTGTCCCCACAACCATATTGTCAAGAAAAGGGATCGAGAGCAATAGCGATTCTTTTATAGTTTTTTTCTACTAGTGTCACTGCAACGCCTCAATGAACATTATTAAAAAAATAACCGAAGGAAATTATCAAACGCATTTTCATAGTTAAAATATATGAGCAAAAATGACGATACATACATGTCTTACAGTGAAGAAAGCATCCGTTGAAGTTTCAAAGTGAGATATTGTTAAAAAATTCAACGACGACAGATAACTGATTACTGTTGACTGTAATTTTGTATGATGTATGTGTAAACTATTTCCTTATTGATAAAAAATTTCCCTATCCCGCTATCACTTTTGATATAATGCATTAAAACCCATTCCTAGTGATTTAAGCAGTAGAAAGAGTAAAATACAGCGTTTGTAAAGCAGACAATCCATATGACTTAAGTATCACTGCAAAAAAACTCAAGATTTCATAATTTTTGGACAAAGTGCAAGTTAATGTGTACATTTGATGACAACGTGCAAAATTTGGCAACATAGCACTGAACATAGTCTCCTCGTGCGTGGGGGAGAAGTGGTAAGATACTCGCCTCCCATCACGTGACCGCTAACACTTCTATGTGTATAACGAGAATGGCGGAGAAGTGGTAAGACACTCGCCTCCCATCACGTGACCGCTTACATTCTATGCGTAGAACGAGCATGGGGTGCAGTGGTAAGATACTCGCCTCCCATCACGTGACCGCTAACACTTCTATGTGTATAACGAGAATGGCGGAGAAGTGGTAAGACACTCGCCTCCCATCACGTGACCGCTTACATTCTATGCGTAGAACGAGCATGGGGTGCAGTGGTAAGACACTCGCCTCCCATCACGTGACCGCTTACATTCTATGCGTAGAACGAGCATGGCAGTGTAGT